>JAUUDZ010456773.1:0-12383 GCA_032361705.1 Panulirus versicolor | reverse complement strand
GGTAAATGTTTAAGGCCATGGCCTAAAGGCCTTACATAACCACCACATCCAGGATAGCCTCATACATTTTGTGGATGCTCATCCAGACCCTTGGTGCATTTGTCTACCGAACAGCTCACAGTGTTCCTTATGACTTTAGGTAAGTACCAGACAATTTTGGGCCTTGGATGTTTGCAGTGTTTTTTCTAGTCTTCCACATTTGGGCCCAAATTCTGAAAGTTGGGATCCAAGATGATCATGATTTTTCAAGTGTAAACAAAAAATATATCTCACATCTGCATTCTTATGAGTACAGCCTCAATATGTAATCATTCCCAGTAGTTCAGGTTTTTATCAATCAAAATGGGCTGTAAATAGGCTTTTCACACTCTATCTCTGCAATTCTGCCTGCCCTAAAAGGTGGTACTAGAAAAATCATTATTGTATTTGAGGAGTGTAATCTTGAAAAGCATCATTACTGACTTTAGCACTCATTTTAAAGGTCTGAATAATATAGCATGCCATTGTTTCCAAAGAGCAACTGTTGCTTTGTTACACTCACTAAAGGTTTCGTTAATGAACAGTTTTCTTATGAGGTATTTCAGTGCTGTTATGAAACATGACAATTTTCATTTCTGTTCAGTAATTTTTTCTTACCACAAAGGGGAAGTTGAAACTTTTCATAATCAAGAGCATATCATCAACAGAGGCCTAACAGAAGACTTGGTTTATGTCTATCTATAGTCTTTCAGATTCTTCAACTGATGAAATTTTAATAACTGTTCTAGTTTCATTTGCAAAGGATGATATGAAACTGTGGTTTCTGTTTACATCAATATCAGATATCAGGGTGAGAAATACGAGAGGTGCAAGTACAGTTCCTATGAGAACCAAACTCATTACCTTGGAGGCAATAAAGACTATATGATTCATAACAATGAGTTCAGTTAGTTAAGATGTAGTATGCTTATTTTCCTACTTTATCAATTATTCCCATTTTATGACATTTGTGCACTATGACACCATGGTTACATCTGTCAAAGAATTTAGCAAAGTCCATGTATATTGCATTGGCATTCTGTTTGTTCTCTAGCTTGTGGGACACTACCCCAGAAAAAAAGTTTTTCTTTCTTCAAAACAACACAGAGGTGGAGGAAAAGAGGAAAAAATTTTAACTAAAAGAAAAGATGACTACAGTCATGCCCAAAGGTTAAACTGTAGTATGTTAAATCAAGGCAAATAACATGTTGAAACTGCAACTTTGTATTAATCTGAATGGAATAACCAAATCTAAATCTATAAACGATTTTTCTTGCAGATAATTCTGCAAATATGAAGTCATTCTTTATACTGTACAGGATGATGCATCATCATAAAACTTATTCTACCAGGGTTACGGTTTAACACGTTTCAAATTCAGCACGCAAGGGAGCTATGTAAGGCTACCCCCTTGATGAAAACGAGTATCAGAGAAACAGTTAGATGGATAGAACAGCATGTAAGGACAGGGATAAGTGGAAAGTCTTTTGACATTGGTTACCCCCTTGATGGGAATTCCTGAAGCAAACAGATGTCAGAGATACTGATGGTTAGACAGACAGATAGAAATTCAATTTACTAGAATGGTATAACTGATCAAACAACCACTGTACAGTCACAAAATACATCAGCACAAAAACTACTTTCACTTAATAAGATTTACATCCTGCAACTTGAGAATAACCATAACAGAAATGCAAGCTCACCAAGCTCAAGGAGTCAGAATTGACATTATCCTGCTCAGCAGCAGGATCATCATCAAGATCTGCTGCTGCAGAATCCCCTTGGTTATCTTGAAACTGTTCCCTTCTGAAAGTACCTTTGTCACTTACTCCAGCTTTCTTGACTCTGTTGCTATCTTCTCTCACATTACTAATTCCAGCATTACTGTTTTCTTTCTGCTTGTGGATGGAAGTGATGTTGCTTTCTTTTGGGTTAACAACATCTGTGCTGCTAATTTCCTTCAAACTACCAACTCCTGCACTGTTCTCTTTTGTCAAACTAATGCCTGTATTATCTCTTTCTCTCAGCTTACTGCCTTCTTTCCTACAAGTTCCTTTCAATTTTGAAGTTTCTGTGCTACTTCCCATCATCATTTTTGTGCTAGCCCTACATTCTTCTCTCAACCCACTAGTTTCTATAGTGCTGCCTTCTCTCAATATACTAATTTCCAAATCTGCATTTTGAGTTTTATTTGCCATTTTAATTTCTTCATCTTCTTTAGACGTTTTCTGCTGTTGTTCTGTAAAACCGTTATTGCTGCTAGAGGTTACTCCCTCCTTGACCAAGCAGTCTGATGTACTTCCATCTTCTTTCTTCTGTGGTGCTGAATTCTTTTGACAGTCTTCCATTTTAGTTTTCATTGCTTTTATACATTTATCTTTCGATGTTGCCAGAGACTGGGTGCATAATTTTTCCGATTCCTGGTCCTCGTTTAAATTGGTCGAGAGAGTAGGCTGTTTTTCAGTGGCCAAGCTGGGCAGAACAACAGACTGTTCTCTCTGGGCTAAAACAGAAGAAACAGTAATCTGTTTTTCTTTGTCAGAACTGGATAAAACATCTAACTGCTCTTCCTGGTCAAAGGTACATGAGATAGAAGATTTATTTTCTTGGTCCATCTTGAGTGATACAGCAGTCTGTTTTTTTTCAGACGAACTTGGTGAAAGAACAGCCCTTTCTTTCTTATTCAAGTAAGTAGATCCACCTTCCTTAGCTAACCTGAGAGATCCCTCCTGGGCTTCCTGGTCTTCGCTAACAGCTTCTTCAGCATGAGCTGAAGTGAATGAAAGTACTAGCTCTTCCTCTTGATCCACGCTGGATGAGAGATGAGGATGCTCTTCAAGGCCATTGCTGGATGAGCACGAATCAAGTTCTTCTAAGACAATGTTGGACAACAAAGAAGATTGCTCTTCTTGGCTGATGTTAGATGAAATGGTAAGCTGTTCCATCTGGTCTATGTTGGATGAGTGAGTTAATCGATCTCCTTGGTCCAATAAAGGCGTAGATTTTTCTTTAGGAATTAAGTTAAGTGAAAGAGGTGACTGTTCTTGATCTGAAGAGAATGACAGTGTTGACTGGTTCTCACTGCCCAACCCACTTAACACAGCATTTCTTTCTGCTGTAGCCATGGAGGATGAAAGATTACTGCATTCTTTCTCATCAAAATTAGATGGAGACAATTGTTGTTCAAGGAGCACTGTGGATGAAATAGTTGAAGGTTCTTCCTGGCTAAATAAAATAGTAGATTGTTCTCCTATGTCCCTGCTGGATGAAAGTGCAGATCCTTCTTCCTGGGATATAATGGGTGAAGACTTTTTATCAATACATGAAGAATGAGGAGAATGTTCATCATGGTCCAAATTCCATGCAGGAGCAATATCTTTTTCTACTTCTATGTTATGCGAGAGAGTAACACACTCTTCCTGACCCGTATCACATGAAAGAGCAATTTCCTCTTTTGCAAGAAAATTAGTCAGTTGTTCTTCCTGCTCTAAATTGGGTGAAATAATAGACTGTTTTGCATCATCCATGCTGAATGACAGTGTAGATTGCTTTTCATGTTCTAAGCAGGAAGAAAGAAAAGACTCTTCTTCCTTGCATACCACAAGTGATTCATCTGATTTTTCATCTTCAACTAAGATGGATGAACTTAATGAATTTATCTGGGCTAAATCAGATGAATCTGAATATTCTCTGTTCAGATCTAAACTGGTATGTGTAACAGGCTCTTGGTTCCTGTCTTTGGAGGATGAAATAGAAGAATCTTCTTCCAAGACAAAGCCACATGACTCAGTCAGTACTCCATCCTTTCCCAAGCTGGGTAAAACTGAAGGTTCTTTTCCTTGTGGCTTCAAAGAGGTACCTAATTCATGTTCCTCTTCTGTGTCAAACATGCCATTAGATTCATTCATACATAAGGTGGATAAAACAGACTTTTCTAATGAAACACTGCTAACATTTGAGCTTCTCATAGGCTCTTTTTCTTCCTCAATTACCACAGCCATGGTGTGATAGTCATTTTCAAGACATGAATATTGAGAAGCTTCTTTCTCCTGTTGTATGATTAATGAGGAAGATCCTGCATCCTCAGTTGTTTCAAAAGTTGTGTGAGTCACTTCTTCCATTCCTAATGGAACTGGCTTGGCACTCAACATGTCAGAAACTGTACTACTGCAAATGACATTTTCTTCACCAGTCATGCTTAGTAAACTGTTTTCAATTTCTTTCAAATTCTCAGCAACAGATTTTATAGCAGACCCATCCTTTGCAGAGACTGATTCTGCTGATACAGCAGAAATGCACTCCATCCCATTTTCTTTATTTTCCAAGAAGTGACCATCTCTGCCTTTTTTTATGTTTACCAAGTCATCATTTTTGCCATCTGTATAGTTTCTCTCAAAATCATCTAGCAAACCTGCTACAGAAACAAATTTGTCAGACGAACATATACTGGATTCAGCAGTCTTTGGATGCTGTCCAGAAGTGTCGGAAGTGGACTGTTCAACTTCCACGGTGGTAACAGGCTCTTCACATATTTCAGTATTTTGCTTGACTTGATAATTTCCCTCCCTTTCATTACTATGGTCAATCACATGACCCTCCAAAATTTCTTCAGAGCTTTTCCCATCAACTGGTACATGTCCATTAAAGTTTACATATGGAGAGCTTTTGACACTTGTATCATCATTGCATATGGTACTACTTTTATCTGAAAGACTAGCTTTCACATCAGTTTTGTTTGGGTTGATAATTTCTGAACTGGTACCAGCATTATCTTCTTTCCCTGGGTCTGGATGCCGTTTTCTCGACCGCAAGAGTATATATATGAGAGCACTTGCGCCAGTTACAGCCACAGCAGCTCCAAATGCGACCTTCATCCCTGAGAAAAAGAACAGCATAATTAGATATCACATGCTTTCAATATGCCCTTAATTATATCTCTATTCAAATTATGCATTTTCTTCTTATAGCAACTAAAACTTGCCCATATCATGACATCTAAGTTGATTAGTCATCTCCAAAATATACAAAATACCAGACTACATAACATCCAACCCAGACCACATCTCCACCCTCCACCTTTAACATCTATGACCCACAGCTGTATATTCCCTCAGGTATATCTTCAACTACTCATGGACCCACAGCAAAATATCTCTATTCTATAAAATAGCTATCAACAACCCCATCCTAAAACTCAACAAAACTCCATAGCCCAACATCATGCAAAGTCCTTGAAAAACTCATCCTACATGAAGTCACCCTACCCATCCCAGTAAAATCCTCCCAGCACACCTCCTGTCTCCCTAACTAATAACCGATGACTTCAGATAAAAAAATAAATCCCTTTTGCATAACAATCACTAGTCCACATGGGACAAGGGCAAAGTTTTCACTACTGATCCCCACCGTGTGTCTTTAAGAGCTAAGATCCTTGACATCATAAATGTACAACAACAAAAGTAAAGATACTAAATATGGATGGCTAATTTCCTACCTGCCTGCTGAGCCCAAGTCAAAGACAACATCTCATCTATCATCAAGAGATTCTCAAATGGAGTCCCCTTGGATCTCTTCTTAACCCCAGCTTATCTTTTTAACCTCAACCATTTACACCTGTTCCACTATATCAATCCACCTTCATCCCCAAACTCTAACCTTTTGCTATATACACTTGACTTATCTACAGCCTCAGAGTAACTCCAAACTCAGAAATGCGAAAAAAACATCAGAAATACACCCAAACCAAGAAACAATAACTGATTTACCTGTAACTGAATGAGATCATCACCATCTGTACCATCCACACTTCTCACAAAATATCACATGACAGGACGATCAACTGTATTATCCACAATTCTTCTCAAATCAAATATGAAATCAATGCTCGACCACACATTGCACTATTCATGTAGCCATTACTCATCAGTAAATACCTACACCAAGTCATTTACACACGTGAGTACTAACAGCATTGATATCAAACTTTACAGAACTGGAAACATGGTTGAATGGTTGATGACACAAATACTAAAGACGTACTTGTGTGGTTTGCCTTTCCCCACCCTCATTTAAACTGGAAAGCGTGTGTTTTATGTGTATGTAGAGATATGTTATGTCTCAGTTAGCTAAGATTAGTACTAGCAAGAAACCTTAGAGTATCTCTTTCAATACTGTAAACATACGTTTGGCCGACAGAGTTGATTTAGTACTAAAGCCGTAATATTTTGTCTTTTCCGCCCTCATCTATATCAAAAGGTAAACCTTTTGCATATGATGTCTTATGCATCAAATAACTATGACACGTACATGGGAAAAATCCAAAGGCGTCAGAGGATACAGAGATCGAAGTGCATCAACAAACGAGCAATCAGCCAATCAAGATCTCAGCCTCGCTGATGCACCAACTTTATCTCTGTACAGCAATTCATAGTTATTACACCTGAATTTTTTTCAACTTTTCTGGACATTTCCTAGAAAAAAAAAAAAGAGAAAAGTTTTGCATTTTTTGATAACCCCCAGTCCTGGGAACCCACCTAGATTTCTAGAAAGTCCTTTTAGAGACAATATCGTATATCAAGAATACTGACCTCCTCCACTATTCATTAGAGATGCAGTCCTAGAATAAGTGTCTCGGCAAATTCATTCAAAACCAAGAAAAGTTGCCATGGTAAAATGGGGATTCATTTCATACACCTTCTGTGAACCCAGTGTTTCTAACTATGGACATTAAAAAACAATAAGATATCAAAAATTCATGCATCAAAGGCATATAAAATATTAAGTACATAGAAAATTTTTACAATGAAGAATACATGATGTAACATATACTACAGGTTAGCATGAGCACCTTTAATATTTTCCTACCCCAAGAAAAAAATATATCTCATCTGACCTGAGCTTACATATGAGGTCAGGTCAAAGGTCAGGTGTTTAGGCACATGTGTAGAACCTTGTTCCTTAGGGAGTGGTGGGTCAGCCAAGGAGGCATGTTCTTCTTTTACTTTTGTTTAAAGGAGGTGCCATGTTCTTCATTTACTTTCATTTAAAGTATGCAACTTTTTGTAGTGTCATTCTCCTTGTAAAGGTCTTGAAAAAATCATATTTTGAAAACTGGCAAACTTTACTCCCTGAGACAGTATCCCAAGAGCATGAGAACTATTCCCTTTGAGTACATGTATGGGTTAAATTCCTCCCAATCCTTATGATTCCAGTATGGAAGCACCAGCATTCACTCCACCTTTCTAAACAAACCTTAGGAATTCCCTCTTGTACACATAGTAAAACACAAAAGACGGAAGCATATACAAGAGGCATATACAAGGAAGTGTGGTGTACTGAATACCATATGGAGTATGTTACAGGAAATGCATGGGAAAGACAAGTGGCATTAAAACAGGTACGAAAACAGGTTCAAGAGAACATAGGAATGACATTAGAAACCATGAAATTACCAAAACAATATTGGTACATATAGAACAAGCAGGACATCTCCCCAGATGTGAGGAGGCACAAATTACCTGCAATGGCTTGGAATGTGGAGGAAGGCAAAGACAGCAGTCTACATTCTACTAAAGGATAACATCAACAAAATAGCATGGAGTTACAGGAGGGTTACAATGGCCCCAAACAGTGGGTGGAGCATGGTCAAAAATGAGTGAGTATGCAAGAGGATCTGACTGATCAGGAATCAAGTCACACAGACCTGGGATCTCATTCAATAGCACTGAACATAACCATGTGAGAGTCAACACTGCATTATGTTCTCCTAAGGAAGACAGCTGTTAAAATGTTGATAATTAAATCCTAATTAGCAACTTTTGTCTCAGTGCTACATTAATACATAGGGTAATTATGCTGCTCTCTCTTTATTCAGGCCCTACCTCAATCAAACAGCAACACCCACCGAGATGATGTCATCAAGCCATTCACCCAAAGCCACTCAGAGCTCACAATTCACATATTGAAGAAACCAATCCAAGGCAGTCGTCACAATAAGGACAGAGAAAAGGTTCTCTCAAAAAAGGGAGAAGCCAGGAAATGGCATGACCATCAGAGAAAAACTGCTTGCAAGACATCACCTCAGAGGGATAATGTTTTTCAATTTCTAAATCTACACTTTTCTCAACTGCGATGTGTTGCACATGCATGAGCACATACCTACAGGATAGAAGAGGGTTTAGCATCATGGAGCTAGCTTTGATATATGCTTAATTATTTCTAATAATCATGAATATATTGCAAGTGGTGAAGCGTGCACTGTAAAATTCTTACAAGAATAAAACATGCGACTTTGATGTATCGGGGTAATCATAGAGTAAAACTATGTAAAAGAGAGAAAATACTTGTGAATATCAACAGAGCTACTGAAAACTGCACATAACTTCCCATAGCAGCAAGAAACTTTTCCTTACTTTCCCTACCACCAGAAATTTACCATATTTTCAAGGTCATTTGAAAAAATATAATTGTTACAGTCTACTAAATGCATTCAGCTGAAGGCCATTCTGGGAACTGTGTGCATCACAGCAAACACAAAAATTGCCAGTGACTGATGATATAAAGAACCCTTACAACAAGAGCCTGGAGGAAAAAAATGCCCCTGTTATATTTTGATCAAAAAATTTAAAAAGTAAGGTAAATGTCAGCTGCTAAAGGAAGTATTTCTCCTATTCTTACATTATGTGAACTAAAGTTTTCCATGAACTTCACAGTCCTCCCCACTATCACCTTATCTAGAACCTAAGAATTAAAAATATTGACATACTGACACTTCACCATTCTTAACATATTCTTTACACAGTATGTTATCATTGCAGAACAAAACCAGAGATGCTCCAAAGATAGTTCTACAATGTAGCTTAAATGAAATTTTCAGCACAAATCAGCATGAATAGATCCCTGAAATACATATAAAGTTTAAAATCACAGGCCAAAATTTTGTATTTCAAGTCTCAGAAAGTAGTTACGTAAGGAAAAGCTCAAAACTGAACTACAACAAGCATGGGTATTCCCGATTTTCAAGAGAAGGAAAAAGGCAATTACAGACAAGTAACATTAACAAGTGTGGTATGCAATGTCACACAATGTAATTGAGTCAGTAAACATTTTTCATATAAGTACTATTTCCCACACTAGTGAGATAAAAACAGAAACAGAAATAGCCTCATTTGCTCACATTCACTGTTGTGCATAATGCATTCAAACCAGAGTCTCCATCCACAAACAGGCTCCTCAGACCTTTTTATTGTTTCCCCAACAGCATCATATGCTCTAGTTCAGTCCACTGACAATCATCCCCTGTAAGCCACTCCAATTCACTCTATCCCTTGTAACCCTCACATTCTTCTGCATTCCAGGCACTGAGCCTTCAAAGCATCTTTTACTCCATTCTTCCACCTCCTTGTTTCACCCTTTTCTTTGTTCCTTCCATTTTCAGCTGAACAAATACTGCAACTGCAAACAGCAAATAAAAATTCAAAAGGCTGCAAGACACTAGATGTTCAAAAGATGAGGCCCCAAGAGTGCAAAACTCCCTGACAGTACAGTACAAAGAGTACTGTACATTATAACTTACTAACCTAGGTTATGGAGTTCTGATAACTGGACTGGAGTGCCAAATAAAGGATATAAAAGCAATGCTTAATTTTAGCCTATCAAATAAGTGAAATTTCACTTAAGGGTCACCACAGAAATAACTTACTAATGTGAGAGAAATAAACATCAATGGATTACATACACTTTATGTAAGTTATTTACACTAACATTTCAGGATTTGGAGTATTTGTTTTTAATCCTTTGAGAGCAATCATGTGGCACTGGGGAGGGATATGATGATCATGAAAAATGTGAAGGTATTAATTTATGAGAAAACACGAAGAAAATGAAATCTATGGGAACTTCATCTAATTTCTCCTAGCAGGCAATATCTATTTCCTATTCAATGCTATAACTAAAATATATGAAACACACCCATGAATTCAGTATGCACTACATCAGTATACTTCTTACTAATCTACAAAACAAAAGGGGAATGGAAAGACGAAAGATGTTGAAGTTAAAAATTTCATGAGGAAGACATGATGCAATTTAAGAAAAAAATTTAAGGTAAATATTTATGTAAATGTTTTCTTCCAGCCAGCAAAATCGTAATCTTTAAATGGAACTTAATGAAAAGAAACCAAGAGAGGATTGTGCTTGCATGGAGCAGTCCCCCACAACACAACACTGATGTCAAATCGGTGAACGAATTCATAGCTAGTCTCAAAAAAAAAGTTACAAGTAAATAATAAGCTAAGCTTACACAAACCCATTTACCCTTACTGGATAGGTGAAATACAGTGGTTTAGTGACACCCATTTCTTACAACATAATCCAATAAATTTCATGGTAGTAGCATAAAAAAAATTCAGAGGGATATAGCATAACTACAAGTTATATGGATTTTCACCAGTCTTAACTCATCTTAATAAAATCAATCTCATTACAGTACGCCAAACGATAAGTAAAATATGCACAGGCAAAATTAGCCAATATGGTCAGTTGATTTTATTAACCATTAGATATCACAGAGCTCTTCCACGTGCCCCAGAGACTTCCAAAGTGTCAACTACCTAGCAACATGCCTTAACTTAGTAACATGTGATAATGTCAAGAACTAATGCAGTAGCTTGTTATATCACTTCCTGCGTCACTGCCCACTGCTGGCAACATTCCTTACACCACCCAATATTCTCTAGAGTTACAGGTAAATTCAGGAAGGTACTCAATTAAAGAGATCCAGTTAAAGTGACACCTAGAAACCCGATACACTTAACATGTCCGTAGTCTAAGGGTACATAAACAATGCTCGTCAGCTGATCTAATTCTAGGACAAGTCCTCATAAGATGATACTCTAATTACAGTGAAAGTTAGGCATATCAACTCAAATTAAGACAACTTACCAGAGAAGAATTAGATCAATTCAATAATAATGCACCAAAGGTGACTTCACCACACACAGTTACTGTAAAGTGCGCAAATAAATCCCAGAAAGTGTTGACACGTGCGACCCCATCTATGTACACAATTCCTCTGATGTTGCTGATCGCACTGTTTGCTAACTTCTCAAGCTTCTAAATACTTAGCCGATATCCTTTAAATATTATTATCTTATATATTTCAGGTTGACATTTCTTTATTCTTACACAGATAAAATCTCTATATGTAAATTGATTATATTAAGTACTGAAAAACGGTAGAAACACGAGTTTTACTGTAATTTATGTTTAAACAAGAGAGGTTGAGGTACAATGCTACAGTTCTTCTGTATCGACAATAGGCTCACGAAATAACCTGGAATCATCATAATCATCAAATTTTACGTAAAAAGATGAAAAGAGCAAAAGCCGAATGCAGTTCTAATGAATGAAATGAAAAGCGGATATCAGGAAAAATTCTATGAGAAGTGTAGCATCAACCAGAAACGTGAAACATGGACCCAAGACTCGCCACCAACCAATTAATCTACAGAACTTCTTGTTTTGTGTAAGTAAAATGGAGGAAACACATATTTGAACCTTCCCTCCAACTCAAGCGGGAAGTTCAATTTCTGCCAGACGGAGCTGGGGCCTCAAGAGGACGAATTTTCTGGGAGACAAGATTATATCTGAACGTTGACCATCTACCATATACCACTGAGCAACACATAGCGTCTAAATATTTTTTTTTTCATGTTTATATAGTTACGTCATAAGCAGAATCAATAGCACTTTTTGGGCACATTCGCCGAAATTGTGTGAGAATGACTGACTGGATGATAGTTGTCGATTGCTATATGGTCCATGTTGATGTGAGAGGTGTAATAATATGAGCTCCATGGTTGACGACGAGCGGGTGAGACAAAAATGGCGAAGTGATCATTTCTCTTTCATTCTTAGCTCCCTTTTGTGTCAGTGGGGTTTAGTGTGAATAACCGGGAGACAGCTGACTAAATCCGGCCAGTATGCATATTAGGGAACATTTACAGCATCTGATAATGACATTATGCACCATTG
Organism: Panulirus versicolor; assembly: GCA_032361705.1. NCBI lineage: Eukaryota > Metazoa > Arthropoda > Malacostraca > Decapoda > Palinuridae > Panulirus > Panulirus versicolor. The sequence goes on along the minus strand of JAUUDZ010456773.1, from coordinate 329 downwards.
CTAAACAGGGAACTTTGGAAGCAGCCAGGATATTGAGTTTAATAGTAATGTATTACAGAATATTGTTGTTTGGGCCTGTTTACAAGGAGGAAGACATGTCGTTTGGTGTTGATTTTAGGAATCAAGTGTATCATTAGTAATCTGGAATTTATTCATCCAAAAATCAATGATGTTTGACATTCTGATCTTGAACAGTGTAAAACTGTATGGCCGCTATTTGTTCTGTGTCTTTTGAGTTGATACTAAATAATGGTGATGTAAGCTACTGTTCTTATATATTCAGTGTAATAAATTTCCGATATAAATGAGGTAAAACATGTCAGCTGAAT
>JAUUDZ010456762.1:0-12383 GCA_032361705.1 Panulirus versicolor | reverse complement strand
GTGGATGTGTATGTATATACATGTGTATGTGGGTGGGTTGGGCTATTCTTTCGTCTGTTTCCTTGCGCTACCTCGCTAACACAGGAGACAGCGACAAAGCAAAATAAATAAAATAAATAAATAAAATAAAATAAACATACATATACATATATACAAATGTACATATTCATACTTGCTGCCTCCATCCATTCCTGTCACTAACCAGCCACACAGGAAATAGCATCCCTCCCCTTAGCCTGAGCTAGGTCACACTTTATCAACCAAACCTAAGGGGTGGATGAACGGTTGGGTTGACTGCAGAATGACAGCTGCAACCAGGCTTCAAACCTATGCGACCAATTCTGAACCTAAGCAGCCCATGAATGCATCGTGATCAGAAATGGTAACTGTTACACCACAGACAAAAGTCTTCACACAGGCCTTTTTTCCAAGTTCACTCACTTCCAACACTCTCTTCCCACCCATGTCATTTCCTCACCGTGGACGGAAGTCTTCACACAGGCCTCTTTTCCAAGATCACTCACTTTCAACACCCTCTTCCCACCCATGTCATTTCCTCTCTTCTTAAAACCTCTTCAAAACATCATATTCACCTCCATCAAGATGTGATCAGGTATCCCATCGGCACATTTACATGTGTCTCCTCTTAGCTTACCTAACAATTAGTACATTATCTAATAAGGCCTACTCTCCATTAACCAACTCACCCATAGGTATCAATACATTTCCCTTTTTTACACCAGGTGGTCCCAGTCACCAATCATTCCTCAGAACACAAATCAACAAGCTATTCATCATTCTTGTTCAACCTGAATACCCCATGCCCCCAATTATATCCTCAACTGCCACATCACCCAATCTTGCATTCAAATTAACCATCACTAATAATTGATCTCTCACATTAAATTGCTGAGTGCAATTCCTCATATATTCCTAAAACACTCATCTCTCTTCCTCACTTCTTTCAAAAGCAGGTATGTATGCATTAACATATGCATTAACTCACTTTTCAAAACCACTTTCATTTTCACTCATACTTTCTTACACTCTGTCACGTATTCCCACAACTCTACCTTCAGCAGAAGTGCCAACCCCTCCATTGCTCTTGCCTTCACACTAATTTCTAGGCTATTCCTACCTATTCCTCATCCTTACCCCTTAGCTTAGTTTCATGCTGAGCAAGAACATCTAAATTCCTCTTCCAAATACTGATTAAGTAAACAGAGAAATACTGCATATAACATATAGAAAATATACATTAGTCTAAATCATATAACAGGTACATACAAGAAGTGTGAAATATGCCTGGAAAAATCATAAAGTGTGTAATCTATTTCTGTGGATGCAGAAAAAGATCACATCTGGAAAAACCCAAAACTGACTTACTGTCTTACAAAATAAGGCCAACCAAGGCCCACACAAATACATAAGAAATAATACTATCTTTTTGGGCGTTTTCTTCAATAACATATAAACACATCTGCATGGGGAATTCTTTCAAGATTTTCTTTCATACACTCTGGGGAGCATCATGTCAAATGAAATGCCCATTCTCCGGTTTAGGTATAATCCATCCATCCACATATGTAAATTCTGCATGTGTTGTAAAATTTATTGGCTAGCCTTAGAGGCTACCCAAATTAAAAATGAGTCATTGGAACAACTCAGATGCTTTGTAAACCTCTCAATAGTATGGCGAATAATTGTGCACCTTTTTTCATACTCATCCTGTCTGAGAATTTATGTATTTACTTGCCTCCAACATATTACTCTCACCTGCTGCTGGCATTCTATATTCTAGAAATTCCCATACTTTGGAATGTGCCCACTGTCACACTAAACTGTAACAGTCTTTTTTGTGACACTTCAGTCTTGAACCAGATGAGAGTTAAGGTACAGGGTCAAATTACAATATGTATATGTTTGTACTTGCAACAGATTTCAATAAAAAAAAAGTCTAATGTATCTTTAATGTACAAAATAATATTTTCCTTTAAAATCAAAATACATCTGGGTATTTCAGGGTATTTATGTACTCATCATGCATTTTGTAATGATTTTTTTTCATATTTGTTCACCATATTGTGATTAGCAAGGTTGTGCCAGGAATAGACCACAAAAAGCTTAATTTCGTCACATCCATTCTCTAGCCATCACGAGTACTGCAAAAAAACCACAGCCCCCTATCTTTGGAGGCCCTACAGACCTTCCTGAAGTTTTCCCCAGATGCTTCATATGCCCTGGTTCAATCCACTGACAGCACATCACAATACTCCAATTCACTACATCCTATGAAAGCCTTTCATCCATCTGCATGTTCAGGCTCTGACCATTCAAAATATCTATCGTTCCATCCTTCCATCCCTAATTTGGTCTCCCCTTCTTGTTCCCTCCACTTCTGACACATATATCCTCTATGTCAACCTCTCCTCACTCATTCTCTTTGTATGTCCAAACCATTTCAGCACAGCCTCTTCAGCTCTCTCAAGCACAATCTTCTTATTATCACACCTCTCTCTCTTACCTCTCATTAATCAATTGATCAAACCACCTCACACAACATATTGTTCTCAAACATTTAATTTCCAACTCATAAACCCTCCTCTGGACATCCTTATCTACAGCCTATGCCTCACATCCAGAGAAAATTGTTGGGATTTCTATACCTTCAAACATACTCATTTATGCCCTCCCATATAATAATCTCTTTCCTCACATTCCTCATTGTTCCCATAACCTCCCCCTCACCCATCCATGATTCATCTCCACCTTCATGGGTACATTCACTGCCATATCCACTCCCAGGCATCTAAAAGACTTCACTTCCTCCAAATTTTCTTCATTCAAACTTATACCCCAACTAACCAGTCCCTCTGCCCTACTAAACCTAATAACTTTACTCTTATTCACATTTACCCTCAACTTCCTCTTTTCACAAATTCTTCCAAACTCAGGAAACAATTGCAGTTTCTCACCCAAATCTGCCTCCAGTGCTGCCAACTTGTAAACAGAAACGCTGGTGACTGAATACTCATTCTTACCATTTATCTCAACTTTTACCAATCATTTCTTGTGTATATAGAGAAAATTATTGATGAAAGAGGCTTTACACCACAAAAATCATTTAGTGTGGCTGAGACTGACTTACTTTGGAAAACAATGCCACTCAGGTCATTCAGAAACATGGAAGAAAAGACTGCTCCAAGGTTTATGGCTTCCAAAGATGAAGTGACACTTAAAACTAGGAGGGAATGATGAAGGAATTTAAAGATTAATCCCTTACTAGAGTTTCACTCAGCAGATCCCAGGGATATGGACAGGTATGTAAAGTCTGCATCACCTGTGTCAATAGTTGCTGAATCAGATAATTCAGGGAAGTGAGAGGAAGGTAAAGTACCAGTGCTACCCACTTGGGTAACAGGAGAGTTAGTGATGACTGTGTAGTGAGCTAGCACTTCACTGGCTCACAAACTGCACTCCTCTGACCCAAGTAGCTGTCTTTTATTTCTGCTTCACCTACACATGGAATGCTGGCATTCTGTCCACATAAATACAATCTTTCCTTGTCCCACATAACACTTTGCTACTCTTTACTCAAACAAAACATTCTTTGTAACTCCAGTTTTCCTGTGGTGAGCACAACGTGCTAGCCCTGCCTTTTGGCAAATTGGTAAGAGTAATATATAAAAGTAGTACGTAGAAACATTAGGCTGGAGCATTAGGTAGAAACATGAGGTAGAAGTAGTAGGTACGAACATTAGGTGGGAACATTAGGCAGAAGTAGTAGATTGAAACATTAAGCAGGAACATTAGGTAGCCATATTAAATAGAAGTAGTCAGTAGGAACATTTGGTAGAAACCTCAGGAAACACAGCACTAGAGTTGCCCTCCGAGAGTGGCCTGTTAAGGGTGAGGCACTAAAGGATAAGAAGGGGCACTGGAGTTCACCAGTTATGAAGACTTTTGCTGTGGGCACCCGCAGGAGGGAATTCCTGGAAGGAACAGGAATCAGGGATATAGATAGACATACACAAGTCTAATCCCTCTCCTTCCCAGTGCAATAATCTTTACTTCACCGTATCTCGCTCAATGACCACATCAAGCTCTAACTTTTCATTTTCCGTTAAGTTCTCATTAACACTCTAAGCCATATAGGAAAGGTAATATCATTCCCCTATAACTGCATGGGAAGTGGAAGCTGACTTGCTACATCAGTTTTTTCTCCGTTATCTTTGTGAATTTCTAAATGATTATTAGTTCATGAGTAAAGTAATAAATCACAAGAGGAGAACTGATAGAGTATTTTTTTGGAATATTTTTTCCTTATACTTGATTGCTGATTCCCACATTGGCAAGGTAGTGCAAGGAACAGACAAAAAAAGGCTGCATCTGCTCACGACCATTCTCTAGTTGTCATGTATAATACACCGAAACCATAGCTCTATATCTATAGCCAGGCCCTACAGACCTTTCCATATTCTTAGATCATACAAATTACGATCTAATTCTCTGTCAATATATAAGTTGGTCATCCACTTGCAATGTCCCACAAATCAGATATACCCTTCTAAGGAACCTTACCGACAATAGTCCCATGTTGCATGTAAAGATTACTAGTTTGCAGTCTAAACATTGTTTATACCAATACTAATATGCCATACGAACAATGGAGTCAAAAAGGTGAAATGTACCTTCATCATCAAGGCAGAGACACCTGTGTCTTTACCACCAAGATTCTGCAAGGAAAATCTGCTAGTAGTATGAACAATGGCTTATGTTTATGAAGTGAAGAAGATATAAGTATGCTGGGGTGAGAAACTATGGATAAAACACAAAGATTAACATGGCCAATACACTCAGATGTCATAACTGAGTGCAAGTGTCCTCCACAGGAAAAAAAAATTTCATTGTGATCATTCATTATCTGATGCACTTCTGGTATTTACAAAATTATTCAAAAAGTTTTTGGAAAAGACATGTAAGCCATAAAAACTGCTTTCACCAGGTGTGTGCATAGTTTCCAGTAAAAATAAAGCAAAGTATGGAGAAAAATGAAGGCAGGAACAGTAATAGCAGAAGAGGTGATTGGGACAGGTATTATCCATAACACCTCATCATTTTCTATGAGATCTAAACCCGCAACTCACTGATGCTACACCTCCTGTTTTAAATACATTTTCTTTGTGTAATCAAATCTTGAACAGAAATTAACAACAAACATTTAATCACAGTAAAAATGCAAATAATTACCACATGTACATAAAATAAAGATATTCCAGCAAGATATATTTACTTTGTGAGATTCTAATTCAGTTCCCCCTGAGCAAGAGGCCACTTGGAATTTGACAGATCTTGCTTACCGGATTAACTTTGTCTTCCTCTGGCTCATATGGACTACCATTTTCTACAGTTTTTTGAGATTCAGGAGTTGCTGCCTCATTTTTCCTGGAAGAAAATAATATGAAACTCAAGATACAACTACTATATTTGAGAATGTATCAATTTTGATAAAAAATGTGAAAGCTACGGACAAAACTAATGCATTGTAAATAATAGTGGTCAAAACAGAATTTTAAAAATGTTCTCTACATAGTTACTAAAATATAAAAGTTATCAAACAAAACCTGAAAGGTTTACAGACAAAATCATAGGGACATATTATAATAGCTGGACAAATAAGGACACATTCATTCACACTCAGTCTCTAGCAGTCAGGTGCATTACACATGACAGCTAGAGACCGAGAGTGAACAAGTGTGGTATTTTCTGTCTGTTTTCCTGGTATTACATTGCTGATGCAGGGGATGGCACCGGGAATGGATGAAGGCAAGCAAGTATGAATATTTAGATGTGTATATATGCATATGTTTGTGTAAGTGTATGTATATGTATGTTTATGGGCCTTTATGTACATATATGTATATATGAGTGAATGGGCACTTCTTCATCTGTTTCCTGATGCTATATCATTGATGGGGGAAATGGCGATCAAGTATAAGAAATAAATAAATAATATCGTATTTTCATCATAATTGCTGTTTCCTGCATCAGCGAGGTACCACAGGAAACAGACAAAGAATGGCCCAACCACTCATATAAACGCCCATACACGCATATATACCTAAATATACATATCAACACATACATACTTATACATACACAGACATATACATATATAAACATGTACATATTCATACTTGCTTACTTTCATCCATTCTTGTCACTACCCCGCCCCACAAGGTAGTGCCAGGAAAACAGACAAAAAAGGCCACATTTGTTCACATTCAGTCTCTAGTTGTCATGTGTAATGCACCAAAACCACAGCTCCCTATCCTTATCCAGGCCCCACAGACTTTTCCATGGTTTACCCCAGACATTTCACATGCTCTGGTTCAGTCCATTGACAGCATGTTGACCCTGTTATGCCACATCGTTCCAATTCACTCTATTCCTTGCATGTCTCTCACCTTCCTGTATGTTCAGGCCCTGGTCACTCAAAATCGTTTTCACTCCTTCCTTTCACCTCCAGTTTGGTCTCCCGCTCCTCCTTGTTCCCTCCACCTTTGACACATATATCCTCTTTGTCGACCTTTCCTCACTCATTCTCTCCATACGTCTAAACCCTTTCAACACACCTTCTTCTGCTCTGTCAACCACACTCTTTTTATTACCATATATCTATCTTACCCATTCATTACTTACTCGATCAAACCACCTCACACCACAGATTGTCCTTAAACATTTCATTTCCAACACATCCACCCTCCTTCATACAACCCTGTCTATTGTCCATGCCTAGTAACCACTAAATTTTGAAATTACTATTCCTTTAAACATACCCATTTTTGCTCTCTGAGAGAACGTTTTCTCCTTCCACACATTCTTCATTGCTCCTAGAACCTTCGCCCCCTCCCCCATATATATGGCAGCAGCAGGAAGTAAGTAAGTATTGGGCATTTATTTTCACATGCTAGGGAATATGAGATTTTTCAAGAAACTCCCAAAACTATGGTTAATATCATTATTAAGAACATGCTGTTTTAAGAACATGCTGTTATAATACTCTCTTAAAGGAGTGATCTTATGGTTTTATCATGATCTTTAGGAAAATACTGTTAAAACGGTTTTAGAAGAAACTCCGAAGCCCAAGAGATCTCGGAAAAAGAATAAGATGCCAATTTTATCAAGATATGGTAAAAGGAGCAAGAAAAGGCGAAGATCTTCCAATTCCACGTGTTCAGTGATTCCTTCTACAAGTGTACGACCCCCCATGGCCAGTCAGTCATCACTCTCATCTCCACAGCCTTCACCCACCACACCACAAACTTCTCCACATTTCTCCACAGCTTCCTGTACAGGTGAGTGGTCTTTTTTTTCTATTGGACTATTAGTTAGAAGGACTACTTTTTCAGTAACATGAGGGAAGTCTCTATTTGCAGCCAGGAATAGCTACCAAAAGGACTTATTGTCTTTTTAAACATTTTAAAGATACCCATTAGCCATCATGTAACAATCCCCAGTAATCATCAGCACTCTAGTAGACTGCACTAGTGATCCCTCAATTCAGAGAAATGACAAGACAAGCATACTGATGAGGCCACAGTGTTTTTTTACACACTTGAAGGCTTGTGTCTTAGAATAATGCATTGCCAATGTTTGCATTTATGTGAAATCCATAAATAAAGCTCTTGAATTTTCTCTTTATCTGTAAATATTCTGTTACTTCATCATGTTACATATAGACTGATTCCAGTGTTGTCTTTGCATGGAGACATTGGATATCAGCTTTACCATCATAGTAACTCGTAATGTCCAGGTTGCTGGTAAAAAGTTAATAAGGATTTGGACAGAAAATATCTTCTCTAGTTGTTTATCCATAAAAAATGGAAGAAACATATAAGATATGAAAAGAACACCAGAGCAAGGACCCTCATGGCACTGATTCACTAATGATACCTATAACTACGTATGGTAACCATTTCCAGATCTTTACAATTATTTATACACACACTTTAGAATTGCTGCAGAATGTGGTAGTTCATGAAGCAGTCACCCATGCAGAGAGCAACACCACACTTCTTGCACCATGAAGTCACCAGCCTGCATTTTTTTCTCTCTCTTTTTAATCAAAATATACACCTTACAATGCCTTTGAGTGATTTTTCTTTTTCCAGTTGATGGTAGCCCTTGAAGATACTGCTTCATAACAAAATCTTTGGCAGCAAGTCTGTCTGGACCACCCACTGTATGGGCCTGTGCATGGGAGTGAGTGTACCATACTTTTCCAGGCTTTGTTCACATACATTATACTCACTGTCTAGATGATCTTCCCAGTTTTCATGAAGTACATATTGTATGTATTCAGAAAAGTCAAATCCACCAAGTTGAAAAACAGTTTTATGTACATCTTTACATATTTTTACATCCATTTTATAGTCTCACTTTGCATAACTGACTTATCTACTAGGCACATATTTTTTCATCTATTACATCATCTGGCATCTTTATCCTACTACCAGTCTTATGGTTCACTTTTCCACTGTCCATCACTCTCCTTCTTTTTTGAAGTGTTGTAAGCATGACAGTATAGCAATTTGTCATGCCAGGACAAAGCAAGCATTTTCCCTGACATGAAAAACCTCACACTTGTCACTCGTCTTGCTGTGTGAACTTTGGCACATATTTTCTTCTCTGATTCACAGTCCCAAAAGTACTAGTATTATTATCCTCTAGGTATTTGCACAAGGCTGGGCTTGTATACTAGATATCAGTATACAGAATGTGGCCCTTTCCTAGATGGGTTTCTTTAAGCACTTTCATTACTGCCTTGGTCACACTAGGTGGGTTGGGTTGTTCATGGGAATGTCTTTTGTCAATGTTCACAATCGTTGTTAGGAATGTCTTTGTTATTGTCCACAATCGTTCTTGGGAATGTCTTTGTCATTGTGTACTCAATCATTTCCCTGACCATTTCTCTCAAGGTCATGCAGGACATAAATATTTCAAATCTGTATTGCTTAGAAATATTGCTTGAAAAGTAGTTTTCTTTTAAATAGTATTAGTGACTCGTTTACTACTTTTTAAAGTGGCCTGAAAAGATCACTAAAATTTTCACTGAGCACCACAATCCTAGGCCTGATTTTACACAGATGGTCTGATTTATGAGGATGTTCCATCAAGAAGTGCATGAAATGCATAATATTCTTGCACATGTCTCTGGTCAGATAGTTTCCAGATATAGATGTGTTGAGAAGGGAGTCATCCCTCTATTATGCAGATGAAATATGTCTTGCTTGTGGAATAATCACAAATTGTTTCAAAGACACGAAACAGTTCACTCATTTGTATTATGCACCTCTACATTTTTGAGTATAGAAAAATATCCTCTTCACCATCCAGTCTCAAAGTATTTATCAGTTTCTCTAGCTGTATATTCCACAAGGCATCTTTCAGTGTATGCCTCAGAGAATGAATGTTTTTGTGCATATTCATCCACACCAAAATCATAAATAATTTCAGCATCATGTCTCTCAGAATTAGGCACATTTGATGTAATATTTCTGTTATCAACCCACATGAAGATCCCCTTAACCCTGTAATGGCAAGCAGGGCTAAAAAATTCCACCACAATGAGTGATTTATTTTCATATTTGCATGCTGGTTTGTGCTTTAGTAAGGTGGAACTAGGAATAGAGAAAGAAATGACCTTATTTGCACACATCCATTCTCTAGCTGTCATGTGTAATGCACCAAAATAATAAATTAGTTTGCAAAAGCAACAGTTACCCAATCCACTTTTAAGTGAGGGGGAAGTAAAGTGAGGATGACACGTATGACATCCTGATTAGTGAGGAGGATGTGGAGAGGATTTTTTCTCTCTTTTCAGCTTGTTTTCATGCTATGCTCTTTTATTATACACAGGCACAGTGTTTTAGTAAATAAAGTAACCTTAATTAGAAATAGTAAACTTTTCACACTAGAAATCAGTGGGAGGCAGATTGGCTGACAAGTATGGGGAGAATATGAAGGGAATTTTTTCTTTCATTATTATTATTAGTTTTACAGTATACTTATATTCCATAAACTGGCACAGTACTTGTGATGAATAAAGGATATATCAGAAATACAGGTACTGCACCTTTCACAATGTAGATGTGAGGACAGTGAGTGGCTAGCATGTGTGTGATGGATATTTGAGATTTTTTCTGTGGAAATATTCTGACTCTTTACCTATCGACCATTACCAAAGCTCTTCGTCTGCTGATGGGTGACTAAAGAGAAAATTAGGAGCAATTCTTATGTAAGTTCATTGAAAAGCACAAGATAAGTGGAGATTCCAGTATGGGTCTCCCTCTTTACATAATCCCATTAAATTCACTTTCCAAGTCACTTATTTCTTTACATTTCTCATGTTCTTCACTTTCTTCACAAACAGGTGATACGTATCATAGGTGTTCTTCCACACTTCATAGGTCATCCAGCAATCTACGATTTTTCCACAGGGTCATGACCAGCAGGTTATGGATGTGAACTTATAATGGTAGTGAGGAGAGCAGCCTTTTTTTTTTTTCGCCTTATTGATGATGGAGACACTTCTGTAGGTTACTAATGGTACAGTAAGTCTGCTGAATATGCAAACTGGTTGGAAAATTAGTATATCAGTTAACTCATTGATTGCTGAAGTGCGATATATAGCATGGCTGCCTCAGGCAGGTGACTGCAAGTATACCATATATGATCTGGAGCATTTAAAAATCCCAGTCACAGTAAACAATAGATTAGTGAGTTGGAAAGCAACTAATAGCATTTCAGACAATGTTTCCACATCCTTCACCCATATTTTTCAACTCCATGTGTGGGTAGCCATCATAATGCTATGGGGTTAAAACATTATTTTTGGGCTGCCCAGGCAGCAGAGAGTATGCATAACGATCATAAATGTACACTGGTAATGTAGATATATATACATTGGAACATGCATTATTTGGAAATTATAATATGATTGTGTGGTGATATATTTACTTATTAAGCCATTACAGATGCACATTGCACACTTGGCAGTGTGGCAGCCTGAACATGTTCACCAATGATACAGCATTGTTGGCTGATTTGAGTGAGAAACTGCAGAAGTTGGTGACAATATGGAAGAGTTTGAAAGGAGAAAGTTGAGAGTAAATGTGAACAAAAGCAAGTTTATTAGGGACAAGTTAGTTGGGATGTAAGTTTGAATGGAGAAAAATTGCAGGAAGTGAAGTGTTTTAGATATCTGGGAGTGGACTTGGCAGTGAATGGAACCATGGAAGTGGAAGTGAGTCATAGGGTGGGGGAAGGGGCAAAGTTTCTCGGAGCAGTGAAGAATGTGTGGAAAGAGAGAATGTTATCTTGGAGACCAAAAATGGGTATGTTGAAAGGAATATTAGTTCCATCAATATTATATGGTTGCGAGGCATGGGCTTATAGATGAGTAGTGGGGAGGAGGTCGGATGTGTTGGAAATGAAATATTTGAAAACAATCTGTGGTGTGAGGTGGTTTGATTCAGTAATGAATGGATAAAAGAGATGTGTGGTAATAAATAGAATGTGGTTGAGAGAGCGAAAGATGGTGTGTTGAAATGAGTGAGGAAAGGTTGACAAAGAGGATATATATGTCAGAGGTGCAGGGAACAAGAAGCAGGAGACTAAATTGGAGGTGGGTGGATGGATTGAAAAAGATTTTGAGCGATCAAGGCCTGAACATACAGGAGGGTGAGAGGCATGCAAGGAATAGAGTGAATTGGAACGATGTCTTGTATGGGGATCAACATGCTGTCAATGGACTGAACCAGGGCATGTGAAACGTCTGGGATAAACCATGGAAAGGTCTATGGGGCCTTGATGTGGATTGGGAGCTGTGGTTTCGGTGCATTACACATGACAAGCTAGAGACTGAGTATGAACGAATGTGGCCTATTTTGTCTGTTTTCCTGGCACTACCTCGCTGAAGCGGGGGGATAGTAATGCTATTTTCTGTGTGGTGGGGTAGTGACATGAATGGATGAATGCAAGCAAGTATGAAAATGCACATGTGTATATATGTATATGTCTGTGTATGTTTATGTATATTTATGTATATTTTTCTTGGAAAGCAAAAATGGGTATGTTTGAAGGAACAGTGGTTCCAACAATGTTAGATGGTTGCGAGGCGTGGGCTATAGATAGAGTTGTGCGGAGGAGGCTGGATGTGCTGGAAATGAGATGTTTGAGGACAATATGTGGTTTGAGGTGGTTGATCAAGTAAGTAATGAAAGGGTAAGAGAGATGTGTGGTAATAAAAAGAGTGTGGTTGAGAGAGCAGAAGAAGGTGTTTTGAAATGGTTTGGTCACATGGAGAGAATGAGTGAGGA
>JAUUDZ010456740.1:0-11088 GCA_032361705.1 Panulirus versicolor | reverse complement strand
AATATGGCACTTAGCTTATTCTCAACGACTCTTACGTGTATCACTGTTGAGGGCAGAACAGTGACAGAGATTCTGTGTCGTCATCGAGGAGGAAGAACCTCCTGTGGACAGTGATATATTCTGCCAGCAGTGACTGACAACCTCAACGGAAGGCGATGGCAGCATTACCTGAGCACAGACGTTCAACAGTGATAGCGTGACATGGGCAGTGACATACTTCAAAAAAAGGAGCGACAGCGCTCTGTAAGCAGTGAGAACATTCTCTAGACAGTGACATCGGCTGTGAAGCAGAGGATAACACAATCCTGGGGACAGTGACAATATCATATTGGCTGTGAAATTATTTTTTATCTCTGTTAACAACGTTCTGCTGACAGTGTTAACATTCTGTGGAACCTGAAAAACTGTGTCTATGGCAGCCACCACCTTGAGCAGTGACCACGGGGTTCTGAAGACAACCAAAGGACATGACCTGACGCCAAGAAGGAATGATGAGGAAAGATGTACACAAGTAGTGGTACAGCACACGAGTAGTGGACGTATGGGAGAAACTGAGTTATGACATCATGAATGTGGAGAACACACACACACACACACACACAGAGGTATGGTCATCTGTATGGTAGCGGAACGTTCGAGCGATGGGGGCCCCCCACGCGTGCAAAACTCCCATACAGTACAAACAAATGATTGCAATTAATTGCCAATTAAACACAAATACACACAAACACACACACACACACACACACACACACACACACACACACAAGAGACCTCGTAGTATAGTGGTTAGCCCGCATGGATTAGGATCCTGGGTGTGGCAGTCAGTCTTCATCCAACCAAGGCGTTCATCCTCCCCTCGGAGCTGGTCTATATAAATGGGTACCGGGCTTAAGAGTGGTGTGTGTGTGTATGTGTGTGTGTGTGTGTGTGCCATTAAGTCGGCGGACAGAACGAGAGCAGGACCCTTCAGAAAGAAGGGACGACCTTTGAACACCAAGTTACGACCCCTAAACACAAACTTACGACCCTTGAGCAAGAAGTATTGACAATTGTATACGAAGTTACGACCTCTGAGCACGAAGGTATAGCCCTTGAGCACGAACTTAAGACCCCTGAACACGAAATTACGACCCAGGAGCACGACGTTACGACCCCTTAACACGATGTTACGACTCCTAAGGACGATGTTACGACCCCTAAGTACGATGTTACGGCACCTTTGCACAAATTTACTACCCCTTAGCACCAAGTTACGACCCCTAAGCACGATGTTACGACCCCTTTGCACGAAGTTACTACCCCTTAGAACGAAGTCACGACCCCTGAGCACGATGTTATGACCCCTGAGCACGATGTTACGACAACTTTGAACGAAGTTACTACCCTTAGCACGAAGTTACGACCCCTGAGCACGATGGTATGACCCCTGAACACGAAGTTACGACCCTTGAGCACGATGGTATGACCCCTGAACACGAAGTTACGACCCTTGAGCACGAAGTTACGACCCTTCAGATATAAAAGCAAATATATGTAAATTCTTTTCCTTTTCTCACATCACTGATCACGTGAAATCATCAGTTGCCAGACTATGTGAAGAGCTGACTCAGCTGAGCAACAAGGCAAATGAAGACGACGAACCCAACAGAAAACGAAGAAGAGACAACAAGACACAAACACTTAACACAACCAACACCTATGGAACACTGGATGAAGCAATGACCTCTACTCTTGCTTCCTCCAGTAGTGATGATGAAGCAGAGGAGACACATGCAGCAAGGAAGAGTGCAATGGAAGATATTGAGAGGTTATCACAAGGAACAGAGTCGATGGAACAAGTGAAGGCAGTTTGTGATGGTGGAAAGAAAAGATGAGAATCTATCCAGATCTGCCGAAGTTCGCTTGCCGATATCTTTGCTGTCCCTCAGACAGCGTCCCTAGTGAGCAGGTAGACAGTGGTGCTGGCTTGATCTATCATGCAAAACGTAAGCCACTTTTAGCAGAAAAGGCAGAGAACATTTTGTTTTTGAAGGAAAACTTGCCTATCATGAACTTTAAATGTTCAAAGACTATGTGATAAAGAAACAGCTGTTAATCGATTAGGAGTTAAGTTAACCACTTTCAGAAGGTTGGAAGTTAGGGAGAGAGGTTGGTGGATGCACGACGAGTTGGGTCCCCGTCCCACATCCTGGTAACACAACTTGTGTGGCTGAAACTCGTCATAACAATAACGAGCTACAATCACACAGAACTTTGTAACGAAAGTAGCTGCCATTTGGAAATGATTGATGCTTTATAACCAACGAATAATTCTAAATCTATTAAGTATACAACAAAATATCCTGAAAACATCCGCATCGATATCTGCATCCGCGAGGATGCCATAGTCTGACATTCGAATCTGCATCCGTAAAATACGCTAGCTTGATATTCGCATACACATACACATCCGATACATCTCTAATACTTGCTCGTCTTTATCCATTCTTTGCGCCACCCCGCCCTACAGGCATCAGCATCGACACCCCCTGCGTCAGCGAGGTAGCGCCAGGAAACGTACGAAGAAAGGTCACATTCGCTCACATGTCATGTGTAATGCACCGAAACCACAGTTCCCTACCCACATCCAGGCCCTACATACCTTTTCGTTGTTTACCCCAGACGTTTTTCATGCCCTGGTTCAATCCATTGACGGTTCGTCGACCCCGGTATACCACATTGTTCAAATTCAATATATTCCGTGCACGCCTTTCTCCCTCCTGCATGTTCAGGCCCCGATCGCTCAAATTCTATTTCACTCCATCCTTCCACCTCCAATTTGGTCTCTTGTTTCTCCTTGTCACGGACAGAGGTCGTCAAGATCCCAACCGGTAACAAAGATAAAGAAGGAGGTAAAGATGTGATGAGGTAAGAAAAGAAACATAAGCATATCATGTGTGTTTTCGAAAGATATTATGTCAATCTCAATAGTTTAGATTGATTAAGGCACAACAGCTATAACGAACGAGACTGACACGGAGGATATACGATGGTTCTCGGCACAGCTTCAAAACCTCCTCAGTCTGGTGGTGTCATAGTTCCCTGGACGGTTGCAGCCTATCGCTCACTGGCACGGTAGGTACAAGATGGTTCCGGGCACCACTTCAGCACTCTTAAGTCAGGATAAACGTAACGCTAGTAAATATCTCAACTACACAAACACTTTAACATAGAAAATGAATCACAAAATATTCACTTAGAACATACGTTCTGAAAATGAATAGTTTGTAAAACTATGTTAACGGTCACAAAAACTTCCACATTCTCATTACCATCCGTAATCATTTTTCCCAATTCTAATGAAGGTCTCAAATGTCATGGCTCCAAATTACGTGTATAGCTAAACCAGAACAATAAAGGTTTAGTGAAAAACAATGAGAACCATACTGGTTTTTTTTTCTTTTTTTTTTTAGTAGCCTGTTCGTCGAACGAGACTCAAAATGTTTCGAGAACACAGACAAAAGTGATGATTATGCGCCTCTTTCTCGTTTCATATTCCACAGATAAATGATTGTCCCTCAATTCGTTGTCTGGCTGAAATACTCCTGCACAGAGGGGCTGACCGAGAACATCACCAATGGCGCTGGAAAACCCACTTCCTCGGGAAGAACCAGTCCAGTATTAATGTTATTGTGATGTAACTGAAAGCCCCCATGACTTTCCGATTCCGCTCTCCACCAAGCTGAGTATACGAGTTCAGTTCGTTTGCATTTAATCTTCAGTTATTTGTACCAAAGAACAGGTTTGTAATCTACATTCATAACATACGTTGGGTCGTCTCCCTCAAAAGAAAACCTACATGACCCAACCAAGCCAGGTTCTCTTTATCCTAAAACCCAAAATTTTAAATTCTGAAATTTCGACAGTGGTTGTGAAGTATTCATGTGCAAGGAAGCAAATTGTTCCATATAGATTTTCTTGAAGAATGTGTGGTTTAGTTGAGTGTGATGTACATTATTCCCTCAAAGATGTTACCGCCGATATGCCTTAATAGATTTTAAGACCACATACATTCTCACATGACGTACGACCCTTTACAACAATATGTCTGTTAAAAGTTTCCTAAGCTACTAAGCAACCCCCTCCCCCAAGCCCGAGCGTCGTTATAAGAACATAAGAACATAAGAAGTGAAGACACTGCAAGAGGCCTATTGGCCCATGCAAGGCAGGTCCTGAGTCTGTCTACCCTACTACCAACCGCCTGAACCCATAAACACGTCCAACCTTCGTTTAAAGCTATTTTCTTCATACTTTTCCAATTAGTGATGGGAGGTGCGAGAAAAGCTACCTACTGTGCATGATCTTTTAATGAGGAATCAGTAAGTGACCAAAAATTACATGTTGATAGTGAAGGAAGTTGTTAATTTAAGGAAGGAATGTATGGACACATTAAGAGGAAGATAGCAGATCAGAATGGTGATAGCACAGGTCGAAATAAGTGGAGAGGTGGCAGTCAGACGATGGTTCGAATATAGAACTCACACAGTAGACCCCCTCCAGCACCGCTCACCTTCCAGTGCGGCCTGTCGTACAGGAGTAGCACACGAACCCTGCCAAGGCGCCCACTTCTTGCTACGACATCCCGCCCTCAGGTATTGGTACCTGCCATTGTAGCTTCGGAAGAACAGCCTAATCCCCCTCACCATAAGTGCACAAAGAGCAAACACCTTCTCCAGCCCGATGGCCGACACCAGATGAACAAGGCAGGCCTGATTGTTAACCTGTGCTCTTGGAACACATCCTGTGAAGGGAGTGGGTCCAGGTTAGGGCTTTTACAAAGCACACCTCTACGTCCCGGGAAGTGAGTCCTAACCCTCTGAGAGCACTCACACTCTCTTGGCACTATACGCCACGCCAGTTCACTGTGGTAGACGTCACATGCACGGTGAATTTGCCGGCGAAATCCCGTACGCCCTGAAGGACTTCCGGGGTGCCGTAATAGCTGCACTTACGTAGATGTGCAGCTGAAAGTGCGAAGTGAACACCAGAGACTTGAGTGTCTATAATGAAAGCCTCTGTGCCTTTGGAAGCCACGATATCCGACTTCCTAATGAACTCCACAATAGGACTGCGAGGCTCGCAGGCCACTTCGTACCTAGCTTCCACTACTGTACTTGGCAGCTTGTTTCATAAATCTACTACCCTATTCCAGAACTGATATGTACCCACATCCAACCTGAATCTATTTTTTTTTCCAATTTAGATCCATTACATCTTGTCCTATCCGGTAGCGCCATTCTAAGAACTTTATTCACGTTACCTTTATTAATGCCCTTCACCCATTTAAAAACTTGTCATATCCCCTCTAGCCCTCCTTCTCTTAAGTGAGTGTAAATTCAGTCTTTTTAACCTTTCTTCACATGTGAGGTTTCTAATTCCAGGGATAATTTTTTGCCATTTGCCTTTGTATTCTCTCTAAACAATCGATATCAACTGCAAAGTAAGGAGCCCAAAACTGCCCCGCATAATCCAAACGTGGTCTCACCAACGCAATAATACTCCAGGAGTTTCATTGTTAACGGTCCTATTAGTGAACCCTAACATCCTATTAGCCATATTACACACTTTAATGCATTGTTGCCGAGGCTTAAGATCTTTGCTCACCAGTATCCCTAAACCTCTTTCGCATTCAGTTTTACCAATAGTAATATTGTCCAGTTTGTGATGAGTATTCCAGTCTTTACCCGCATTTTCCATGTACCGCCCTTTCTGATAATCTATTCAAGTCCCTCTGCAGATTCGCTGAATTTTCATCTGAGTCAATTACGGCCTCTATTTTTGTATCATCGGCAAATTTGCTTAAGTCGCTGGTTATTCCAATATCCAAATCGTTAATCAATATAACGAACAAGAGCGGTCCTAGGAATGACGCCTGAGGAACGCCACTGGCTACGTTGCCCCAGACCGATGCCGTGTGTCGCTATTTTTCTAAGCAGACGTTCATGAGGTGTTCTGTCAAAAGCCTTGCTTAAGTCCAAGTATACAGTATTATAGCTCTTACCCTGATCAACAGTTTCAAATACCTTGTTAAAGAAGTAGAGAAGGCTACTAGGACATGACTTCCCTTTTGTAAACCCATTTTGAGAATCCCTAATGGGATCATGATTCTCCCAGTGTTCCCGTATTTTGTCCGCTAGAATTCATTCGAGAAATTTTCTCACAATTGATGTCAAGCTGATAGGATGACAATTAGAGGCAATGGATCTAATCCCCTTCTTAAAGATGGGAACGACATTTGTTTCCTCCATTGCTCAAGAACTACACCTTATTCGAGAGACTGTTTAAACGCATTTAAAAGCGAAACACTTCCTCCTTACATTCTTTCAAGACCTTCGCATAAATACCATCTGGCCCAGGACTCTTGTTTACTTTTAATCGTTCTATTTGTTTCAAAATTCTAAATTTGCTTATTTTCATATCGCACAGCTTCCCGCATTCGTCCCCCTGTAAATTTGCTCCGGAACTATAATGTTTGTATTTTCCTGCATAAATACTTATATGAAGTGATTTTTTAAAATTTTACACAATTCAGTCTCACTGTCAACGAATCTACCAGAATGCGATTTGATAGTCCAATTTTCTCCCTAACCTTCGTTCTGTACATTTGGAAAAATCTTTTGGCATTGTTTTTGCTTCGTTAGCTATCTTAATTTCGTAATTTCTTTTAGCTTTCCTAATCTCTGATTTTACCAGCTTCTTAATTTGAGTTAGCTGATCAGTAAACTGTGTTTCCATCCGTTTTACCTTGCACAAGACCGTCTGCTGCCCTAGAAGGCGTTTTATTCTATTATCTAGCCATATTGAGTCATTATTGTCAGTCCCTTATTGCCTATATGGAACATTCATCTTTTGTCCTTTATTCATTGTTACCTGGAACCTTTCTACGGAAACTTCCACGCCGTTAATGGTCTCCCCTGCCTCACCCACACTTGACCTGACACTTCCGCTAAGCTGATCTAAGTCACCTGACTGACCTGACCCCACACCACCTGCACTGCTTGGTCCGTTTGACCTCACCCCACTTTCATTTAGTCTCACCCAATCAACACAAGCGAGGTGTCTACATAGCCCCACAAAGTTGGCCTTACGAAAGTCAGGACCGAAGGTTTCGTTCTCCTTCCTATTCACATCCTACATTATATTAGATCTTATTTCCTTGTGGTCACTATCATCAACTTCATCTATAAGGTTGTTTGCATTTGTCAGTAACACATCCAAGATGTTATCACCCCTGGTCCCCTCGGAAAAGTGCTCTGTTAGAAAACAATCTTGGACTGTCTCTATAAATTTCTCTGACTCAACATTTCCCGTATTATCTTTCCAGTTAATCATACTGAAGTTAAAGTCAACTAGAATGCATAAATTTTGATCACTTCATAATTTCGTCCCATAGATATTTCCCCAACAGACTATGTCATCAGGGGGTCTGAATAATACTCCTAATAATAACCTTTCATTGTCTTCATCTATTTCATCCCAAATCGATTTTGTATTTTTGTTACTTTAATGTCATTCCTGTTACAGCTCTTAATATCATCCCTAACATATAGTGCTACCCCACCTCCTCTCATATCCTTCCTTTCAGTCGTATAAAGTTTGTATCAATGTTTCAGTTAAACATACAATATCTATAGATTCAGTGCTGAATATTGCCCTCAGATGATCGATCTTCTTTTTTAAATTGCTACAGTTTGTATAGTATACATTAAGTCCTTTATGATTACCTAAATTACCTTCCTTTCTTTTCTCGTATTTCTTTAACACTTCCTTGACTAGGCTTCTCTTAGCATTTATGTCCCTGACCTTTGATCCTCATTCCTTGACCCAAACCATCTAACGTAAAAGTGACATCTCTGGACCTCCCTCTCCAAACTAGCAAACTGAACAACTCCCGTCCTAGACAAATGTACCCCATCCCCAGCATACACAGAACCCTGGCTATACAAGGAGATCCATTGGTCCAGGAAGGGGACGCCCCTCCCCCTGCAATATGACTCAAACCTCCAGTTGACAAATTGCTCGAGAGAGCCACACCCCACCGACCCCCCTCCTCGGCAGGACACCACATACGATAGGGATCCCTCCCTCTTGTCTAATTTCATCTATGGCCTCCCTATACTTGGCTAACAACCCCTCACTCCTACACTAGGCGACATCATTGTTTCCTGCACTAAGGCAGACTATGGGTCTGACCTCAATTCCGGACGAGAAGCCGTCCAACATCTCTACTATCCCCGCCCCAGGGTAACACACCATCATCCTATTTTTTCTATCCTCATTTTAGAAAACTTATCCCAATACCTAACCTGGCTGACCCCAATCAGTGAGGGATAAAGGAGGTATGATGACGGAGCGGAGCTTGTGCGTCACTAACTTTGCGGAGAATCTTGCCTTCAGTTTCATAGGAATATCAGTGAGTATAATATAAGAGCGATTTAACTTGAGCACTTGCAACTGTCTGGCGACTTCAAATACTCACGGATCTCAGGAGCCGAAGGTAGGGAGGGAGCTGGGACAATCTCTGCCAGAAGAAGCGAAATGATCCTGATAAGTTTCTTGTTCGATCTTTTGCCACATCCTCTGGCTGTCCTAACCAACAACTTTCGAAGGACTGTTAACATGATCTGTATTAATTACTTAATGCTGTGCTTAGGTCACCCCTCAATCTTTTCTCTTCGAAAGTGGGCAAATCTAAACTCTCTGTCCTTTTCATGCTACTCAGCTTCCTTAATTCTGGTACAATTTTCATGTGATTACTAACTATGGTTACCGTTTGTGTGTTGCAGGTAGATAGCTGTACACTCACGTTGCCCCGTCTCTTAACCTTGCATATATGTACCATGTCTTTACTCCTAGACACACACACACACACACACACACACCACCTAGCCTATGTTAAGTGCCCATTTATCGACCATCCCCCTGGCGAAAATGAACATCTGGGTTAGGTGTAGCCCGACTACCTTACCCAGAATTCGGATCCATGCTGGTCCGACCCCAAACTGGCTTGAGTTGACTCAATCAGTAACGCTAACCACTATACTACCCTGGCCCAGCCCTAGTCCCAGGCCCACTGAGTAGCTTTCACTAACCCTCTGGATGCCCCTCTGGATGCCCAGTGGGTGAGTACCGGTAATATACCTACTACCTACCTGAGAGAGAGAGAGAGAGAGAGAGAGAGAGAGAGACGTCCCGACAGAATCCTCTAGAATACCACAACAGTTAGCTATGAATTCACTATTCAGTTTAGCCACAATGTAATTACCATATACAAATCCCTTTCTTTATCCTTTCCGACAGTCTTAAGGGTCATTATTCCTGTATCAATAAATGTGTGCGTCGCTTGAATCACCTTGGCACACACATTTCTCCATAGCGGCCTGCCAGGAATTCGCCAGCAACCTGGCTGGAGGAACACGTTCACTGAGCCAGTCTCATTCCAATCAAGAACAATACGTTTTTCTCGCTAACCTGAATGTTAACAGCAGGATCTTCTTTACCTGTGCGTTTATGTCGGTTGAAAGTAACTAAGTAGAAACTGCAACCTTAGTAGCCGTCTTACCGAGGCTGGAGCTTAATAAGAGAGACAGATGTGAACGGTCGAGAAAGTGCACAAAAACTGAACATAAGATTTTGCCTGCAAGGTACAGTTTGCTATGAAGGGTTGGATGACTTATAGTTAAGCTGCCTGGGAGGGTTCAGTTGATAGATGAATAGTCTATTGTGTGGCCAGGAAGATGGTATAGGGTAGAAGGTGAAGTTTTGCTTTACTCTCAAATAATCTGAAGAGGATGGAGAGTTATTGCTCCATCGTATTAAGGTGTACATTACAGTCTACCTTGTAATATCTGCGTCGCTTTGATCCATATGGCATAAGGAAATCAAATGAGGTGCAATGCAGTAAGATGACAAAACCCGAAACTCGGAGATAAGAATGTGATGAAAGAGATAGAGTCCTGTGATACATATCTATTATCATTATCCTGATAACATATCAATATGGCTTAGTGATCGCCTGATGCCATGATATGACACGTAATATAGATGAGTTGATTTTTAATCTCAAAACCTGAAGAATATTTTAAACTGTTTTACTACTTTACTTTCTAATAACGCCATTTTATACCCTAAAAGATGGACGGTCTTGATGGTTTCCTCACAATAAATGAAATGTTACAAATTGTGAAAAGTTGTGACTACGATCAGTGAATCATCATTCTGTTCACTCTAGATCGAGCGGGTGGACGAAGCAACGGTCAATACATTATGTTCACAGTGTACACTCAGGGAGACACGGTGTCAGAGCAAGTCACAGATTCGTCAGCGTCTTGGTGTTCATCATGGATCGACGCGATGGTCGAAGAAAATTTCAGTGAACCATCATCATGGAATTGACTCAGACGGACACAGTTCGAAGCAACATTCAGCTAACATCTCCATGGTGTTTACTCGGGGTCAAGACGCCGGTAGAAGCAATAAACCACCAGGGTATGACTGATGGTAGAGTCGGGCTATACTACCGCTTAACCATGCTATTCCAGGCGACTGTTTATAATTTTTCACTCACGCATCATAACACACACACACACACAAAGAAGAGCTCTAGAGCTGGTCATATTAATATGTTCGTTAGTTTTTAATTATAAAAGATTTGTTGCCTACATATACATAGACAAAGCACTTAAGTGAGAGTAAGGTTGATGGAAGTCCACAAGAGTAAATGTAAGGTACAGAGGATAGGATACAGGGAAGAAGACCTTGACACGATTTTCATCCTGCAGGAAATATAATGTAGGAATCTGTCAGTGAGAAGGAAATAGGAGTCAAGACCGTCTCAGACCAGTCTGTTGTCAGAGTCTCATCATCGAGAAACTGTGACAAACTCTCTGCTGGTAAGCACCTTGTATGTGGATACGGAAATACTCAGGAAATTCTTCACTTCCTGCGTCAGGCCAGAGGTAGGATATGTTTTTCAAGTCTGGTTACCTCACCCGAATGGACACAAACAGTTTATAGAGGTCAGAAGAAGGTCACAGAGATGTTTAT
>JAUUDZ010456739.1:0-20896 GCA_032361705.1 Panulirus versicolor | reverse complement strand
ATCTCCCATTTCCAAAGTCTTTGAATTCCTCAATTCCCATATCCTCAGACATACTGAATCTCACATTCTCTCTTTGATCACCAGTATGGCTTCCATAGCGCAAGATCTATTGGTGATATTCTTTCCTATCCTACTAATGTCTGGTCATCATCCCTGAAATATTTTGGTGAATCCAAAGCTTTTAGTAGGGTATGGCATTGGGGTCTCATTTCTAAGCTCCCCTCTTCTGGCCTACTTTCTGGCTGATCCATCTCCATTGTTGTTGATGGATCAGCCTCTCCCCATTTTCTCTATTAACAGTGGTGTCCCTCATGGTTCTGTCCTATATCTTGCACTTTTTTCCTTTTTATCCACAATTTCCTTTCTTCTGCAAATTACAAAATGCACTCATAGACTGATGACTCAACACTACTAGCTTTCAATTCTGCTCCTTCTCTCACTCAATCTGCATCTTGTCTCAGCACAACTCCTCAATAAAACTGCCTCAGTAAACTCAGAGGTGGACATATCTCAGTGGGAAAGTTGAAATCTAGTTAAGTTCAAAACCCAATTTCTGCTCATCTCTATCGAAAATCCCTCTACTTTCCTCTCTCCTTTGATTTTTTTGTAATTCCACCTCTTAACTCGATGAACATACTTGGTGCAATGTAACATCCACACTGTCTTGGAAACCCCACATCACAGAAATAGCTACGTCTGCCTCTAAGAAACTGTGACTCCTGTTTGTATGTTGACATTTCTTTTTTCTTCCTGAACAGTTGCTCCATTTATACAAAGGAGAGACCTGTTTTGCACAGAATATTGCTATTACATCTGGGGTATGGTTCTAGCTCTGCATCCTTACTTGACACAGTTTGATCAAATATGGTCTAACTTATCAACTCTCCTTGGCTAACTCTAAAACTTCATCCACTTGTCCTGTGCCACAATGTTGGTTCACTTTCCCTCTTCTATATGAATAACTTTGGTTTTTGCTTCTGAGAGCTTTCTGCTTATGTGTCCCAACTACTAGCTAGACCATACAATACTCAGCAAGCTGCTGCCTCAGATTATTGAGTGGCCATTGGCAACTCAAGGGTGGGCAGTTTTGATAACTGTTACTTATCCTACACCTCAAAGCTTTGGTACTCTCTGTCCTCTCATCTCTTTCCCAATAACTGTGACCTGGCGCTTTTTAAAAGACTAATTTTTAACTTCCTCCAAAATCTGTAAAGGCTTCTCTTCTCTTTTCCCTTTCATTACTCTCTTTAAATTTCAATCAAGGTCTGGTGTTGATGTGTACTTTTTGTCTGCGACTACCTCCAATGAAAAATAAAGGATGACATACAATTAAGGACCAAGAGTGAATTAAAGCATCAACTGCACGTACGATACATGTGTCATATCCATGAGCCCATAAGATGTTGTGGGGTGCCATATCAGAAGACACCCACCCTCATATCCAATCCATCTGCTTGTGGGTATGTTTATAATAATAATCAGTCTATGAGGTGTTACTGGACTCCATCAACTTGAAGTTACACTGCAAGTGAAAAGTCACCTTTGGTAAGAAAGTATCTGTAAAAGACAAATCAGGGAACAATCTTAGTAGGCAGTAGCTGGTAGGCGTCAACAACCAGAGAGGTATATTACCAGTACTCCCTGCCTACGTATTGGGAGAGTTAGTGATTGTTGAGTTGTGAGCCAGCACTTCAGTGGTTGTCAAGCTGCACCTGACCCAGGTAGATGTCTCTTCTTTCTGCCTCACACATATATGGACTACTGGCTCTATCCAGAAAAAAGCTTTCCTTGTCATACATAACACTTAAGTCACACATCTCATTCTTCCTAACTCTAGATTTTCTTGTGAGCAATATGTGCCAGCCATGCCTTTTTGCAAAATGGAAGGAGAAACAGACAGTGCTTGGTAGAAACATCTAGGTAGGAGCTTTAGGTAGAAACAGTTGGTAAAAGTAGTTGGTAAGAACACAGGGCAGGAGCATTAGGTACGAGCCTGTACTCAGCTGGACTTGCCCTCTGCCAGTTGCCTGTTAAGGGTGGGGCACAAAAGGCTAAGAAGAAGCACAGGAGTTCATTAGTTATGGAGCCTACTGCCATGGCCATCCCCTTGAGGGAGTTCCAGAAGGGAAGAGGCATCAGAGATATAGATAGATCATAGAGTACAATCTCATCAAAGGACTGTTAGCTTAAAAGGAGTCCATCCTGTAATTACCTGTTTGTATTGTACAGGGAAGGAGTTTTACATTCTCTTCATCATTCTTTACTATCATAGAACTTCTTAAATTCATGAATGCTGTCTGCATTACCATGTTTTCAATCAATTTATTCCATTCCCTGAATCTAAATGCAGTCCTGACCAGATGGTATAACAATAAAGTAAAACCTCTGTTATCCATAATTCAATACAATGAAAAGTTAAAAACAACAAATGTTTTTTAATTTCAGCTGGCAACCTACAACTTTCTAAAAACATATTTGAAAAACTGAAAATATGGACAATTACTTCAAATCACAAATGCATCATGCCACAGTGATTAGTGCACTCACAATCCAGTGTTTTGTGGCACTGATGGTTGTTTACTGTCTCCCATGAGCTTTCTGGCAAGGTGTTGTGTACTAGTCTTGTACATTTAAGTATTTTGTGCACACTGGATTACTATTGTGGACAATGGCCCCTTTCAAGAGTCATCAGTAATTGTCTATCAGCTCCTTGAAGCCATTTATGTTTTGCATGAAGCACAAGAAGAACGAACATTTTAAGCCTGAAGAAGATGCAGTTTTGCAGGAGGCTTGCTAATAGCAAGTCCAAGGCAGTACTTATCAAGAAAAACAACACTGGCATGATGACTATTTATGACATCACCAAGCAGCAGCAGGAGATCAAGGCATTTGCTTACATTAATATTTCCTCCAAGTGAAATATTATAAAATACCATGGAAAGGTCTGTGAAGCCTGGATGTGGAGTCAGTTGTTGTTCGCCAAAGATACAGTTCTTGAGGCCAATTCGAGTGAGAAACTGCAGAGGTTGGTGACTGAGTTTGGAAAAGTATGTGAAAAGAGAAAGTTGAGAGTAAATGTGAATAAGAGCAAGGATACTGGGTTCAGTAAGGTTGAGAGACAAGTTAATTGGGATGTAAGTTTGAATGGAGAAAAATTGGAGGAAGTGAAGTGTTTTAGACATCTGGGAGTTGACTTAGCAGTGAAAGGAACCATGGAAGCAGAAGCGAGTCACAGAGTGGGGGAGGGGGGTGAAGGTTCTGGGAGCAATGAAGAATATGTGGAAGGAATGAACGTTATCTCGAAGAGCAAAAATGAGTATACGTGAACGAATAGTAGTTCCAACAATGTTATATGGTTGAGAGGCATGGGCTATAGATAGGGTTGTATGGAGGAGGGTGAATGTGTTGGAAATGAAATGTTTGACGACAATATGTGGTGTGAGGTGGTTTGATCGAGTAAGTAATTAAAGGATAAGAGAGATGTGCGGAAATAAAAAGAGTGTGGTTGAGAGAGCAGAAGAGGATGTGTTGAAATGGTCTGGACATATGGAAAGAATGAATGAGGAATGATTGACAAAGAGGATATATGTGTCAGACGTGGAGGGAACAAGGAGAAGCAGAAGACTAAATTCGAGGTGGAAGGATGGAGTGGAAAAGATTTTGAGCAATTGGGGCCTGAACATTTAGGAGAGTGAGAGGCGTGCATAGAATAGAGTAAATTGGAACGATGTGGTACACCGGGGTCGACGTTCCATCAATGGACTGAACCAGAGCATGTGAAACGTCTGGAGTAAACCATGTGCATTACACATGACAGCCTGAGACTGAGTGTGAACGAATGTGGCCTTTTCTGTCTGTTACCTCGGGCTGCCTCGTTGAAGCAGGGGGTAGTAATGCTGTTTCCTGTGGGGCAGGGCAGCACCAGGAATGGATGAAGGCAAACAAGTATGATAATCTGAGAGCCCTCCTGCTTCATGGAAACACTACGCTGGAGTTGCTGTCTGTCAGTGGCCATGCGAGGATTAGGTACTAAAGGCTAAGAAGCAGCAGGGGAGTCCATCAGTCATGCCAGCGAGTAAAAGGGATGAGCAATTGAGGGTAATGGCTCTGAAAGTTAATGGGATGACTGGTAAGTGTAAAAGAAGGGAGCTAGTAGTGAAATTTAAAAGTTATTTTTTTAGATGAGTTGGGGACTGGGGAAACCCATATCCTTGGCAGGGTGTTAGGAGTGAAAATGGAAATGATGAATGCATGTTGTGGGAGGGAATGGTAGGAGTGGTATGGATAGGAATGAATGAAAATCATCCAGGAAGAGGGAAGGAAAGAATTGTAATTTTGCTATCACTGAGAGAATGGAGGATGTTACAATGCTTGGATTGAGTGGATCATGAATAGTATGAGTGGCAATGGATGAAGGCAAGCAAGCATAAATATGTACTTGTGTATGCATGTAAAGTCTGCATAGGTGTATGCATATGTATGTATATGTTGATATGTATATATATGCATGTGTACATATGTGGGTATCAATGCATATTTATATGTGTATATGACTGGATGGGCCATTCTTCATCTGTTTGTGTGTGTGTGTGTGTGTGTATGTGAGATTTCTCACACAGTACATGAAACTCCCCATACAACTGAGAATGGAATAATAATGACAGAGAGTGAGACAGAAATTAAATATACACTAACCTTTGTCTGCTACATCATTATGTACATTGTTCTCTTCTACATCACTGTGTATCAGAGAGGACGAAGGAATGTCAGGCACTCTCGGCTCAGGTGTGAGGGACGGTGGGGTATCAACAGTACCAGGAACTATGAGAAACAATTCACAACTTAAGCAGGTTTCATAATAATAAGCTATTAGGACGTTAAACAGTAAGAGACGTTATGGAGAAACATAAATGTGCATGTGGAAAGAAGGTAAAGGTAATGAATGACATTACAAAATGTGAACTGAGTACTACTACTGATTCACCAAAGGAAAACTAACTAATGAAAATCAAAGGTACGGAGATGAGGCATAGTGTAGGCACATATATGGTAAGAGATAGTGACAGGATGGCTTCTGCACATATATACAATGACCTTCGTATATGAGGATGATTCAAAGTTTGGAACACAGACAAACAGAAATACCTTCCTACTCTGATAAGGAGCAGGAATAAGAAATTACATAGCAGTTATGACACAACTTATGGCATACTTATTCTTTTCACAAAATCTGCTACAAGAGAGCATTTGCTTATTTCAAAACCCAACCAGTATTCATGATTCTGAATTACACTGAAATGTTAAGCAAAAGAATCTGTATGTCCTACCCTCTAACTGTGGGAAAAGATGTCCATGATATAGACATTAGAAAAAGTATATCTATACAGGTTATATCTATACATTTGCTGAGTGGGCTTTAAATTCCATGGCCTTTCCTATGTGCTATCAATATTTCCATTTCTGCACACAATTCCTGTTCTTACAAAGGCATTACTGTTAATTATCAAACAATTATTTTATGAATCTATACATTACTCATCTCCATTTTCTGATTTT
The DNA here is from genome assembly GCA_032361705.1 of Panulirus versicolor. NCBI lineage: Eukaryota > Metazoa > Arthropoda > Malacostraca > Decapoda > Palinuridae > Panulirus > Panulirus versicolor. The sequence continues at coordinate 15,340 of JAUUDZ010456739.1, read as the reverse complement.
AAGGAATTCACAATTCTGCAAAACAATCTTTTCGTTTCCTCCCTCATATTGTTTACCAGTCCATACTTTAAGAATGCCGATAACTTCCCAATCCTGTATGAACCCTTACACCTTTCCATATCTTTTCAATGTTTCTGGATTTGACAAAACGGAATTCACACCTTATTCTTTTCTTTAGTTTCTGACTCAACAAAATACTTCAAAACCTAACTTTTTTCTGCACTTCTTTTCCTATCAGTCACATAACATGAATGCTAATGGAAGTATGGTATTTCCAATTATCATGTCATCCCTTATCATATTTTCTTCCTTTACATTTTACATTCACCTTCCTTATTTCCAATCTGTTAATTAATTGATATCTAAGAGACCTCATGCCACAAAGAGAAATGGAACCCATGAAAAATCTTTACACATAATGCTGCTGTGACTTGCTTTAGTATCAAACTTCCATGTGACTCTTCAGCAGCCTGACCACCTTTCATAAGCATCATAAGCGAAACTCAATCACATTTGCTCCTTTCTGACAAACATATCAGTGCATCTATTACACCTCTGCACTTGCTTTCCTCTCTTGTGTTTATGTTTCATATTTCTACATAATGGCTCCCTCTCCACTAAATTACTGCCTTTCACACCCCACATCTGCTCTTCTTTCACATAAACTTATCAATGCTTTTAATGTTTTACCATACCTACTCACCTTTCTCATGCTTATCACACAATAAAGGCACACAATCCCTCCATATTTACTCGCATCTCACACATCAGTCGTTTTTCTACATATCCATAAAACATATTACATGTTACACTGAATGTAACTGCTTGTATTATCTTAAATAGCCCTGGCCCAACACCTTACTTCTAGCCAGGGAAAGGTATACTCAACTGAAATAGGAAAAGAAAACCACATCAAAGTCTATAAAGTATATGATTACATCTATTCTAGCACTCTTAAATTGCTCACACAAAACTCAACTACAGTGCTTTAAATCTTTTAAAGATGTTTAAAACTTACTGATTAAGCCTTCTTAAGTCTAAATCAAGAACTAAGCATTTACTTAAAAAATGCATAATAAAGTAATCAAAACAATACAGAATGTACCAACCAGAATTCTGTGATGACTGTTCACTGTTGTCTTGAGAGTCCAGCACCTCTAGGGCAACATTGAGATTAGCATGTTGGCTGTCCGATGGGTCATGGGTGAAAAGTGGGTCTTGTGAGTCTGATTTTCCCTCCATCTCAAAGCATCTATTTTCTGTTACTCCTGAGTGGAACTTTACTGTGACAAAGGCATCTGCAATTAGTAAATAAAAAGTTGACTAAGAATCTGAGGATTAAATAAAGCAACTCTACTTTTTCATTACATGGGTGTATGACTGGGTGAAATCATTCTACCAGTCCCATGATTGGGTCAAATCATTCACTTTAGCAATAAATTTGCTCTTCCTAGGTTTATAAAGCTAAATATATGCCATATAAAGACCTGTGGAGTGCTAAAAGTACAGATTTTGAAATCCATAACTACAGTCCCAGCAAGACATACTTTCCACTTAATTGCTTGGTTTATACATGAAAGATTCATAAACTGTACTCTAAATCATAAGATGAATTCATATGAATTACAGGATGAGCAACTATAGAATTTATAAATGAACTTGTCTCACATTTTTGTACTCTTTGGGTAAAAAATGCAAAAAAATCACCATTTCAGAGAGGACCTTTACAAATTACTGCCTACTGTATGCTATATATACAAATGGATTACCAAAAACCACTTTTTGATCACCTGAAATAGAAAAAAATCATCACATTACTAAATTCAACATAAATTACTTTCTAAAATACAATGCATTTTCATTAACAAATAATAATTGGTTCCGAACTGCATTCTGAGTTAAATTCCCAATCAAATGATGCACCTAAGAATCCTAGAGTCCAAAGGGTATATTGTATTACAAAACCTTAAATATTTTTTGATCAAGAATAATCTTCATGCATTTCAGTGTTAAGCTACCATCAAATTTCATGATAAATCCAAAGTTACACCCAAAGAGCAGCAGCAGTAACTGCAAAGGTGACAGCTGATCTTATTATTCATACTCTGCATTACTTTTCTTGAATATCAGAAATTATATAAGTACGCTGGGAATTTTATAAAGAAAGTTTCGTTAAAAAATATGATTGTATAATCTATCGCGGACAGTCAGAGTGAGCAAAGGGGCTAACAGCAGCAAGACAAATGCTTACTAATTCTCAAATTCTTTTCATCTTTAACAGTCCAGTATATCACTATTTACAAAATAAGTAATATATTATCCTGGACTCTGGCTTTGTATCAATGAGATCAAATTTCACAGAAGTATAAAAGGAGGCAAATCAAAGGAGTGAATAAGAATCATTTCCAACATGAATGATGGAACTTAACTATGTATTCAACATCAATGAATGCAGAACAAAAATATTTCCAAGATTCAGATAACAGGAAGTGTGATAATAAAATAAAAGCACAAAGTGTGATATTATGATTAACAATTCTGGAAGTATGCTTCAAATCTTTATTGAAAGTTGTAATCAGAAAAAAGAATGTTGTGCCTCAAGCAAAAACAAGCATGAAAGACAATACACAGGAGAATATATCTCATTTCTATTCCTCTTAAGAAGAAAAAAGTTAACATGTCACCAGTAATCAGGTCACATGATTAACAGAAACATTTGACAACATACTGTCTTATCTGATTACATCATCTGTTATCACTGCTGCTGTGTGCTGTACTTTATGTTACCTTATCTTTCCATGTGATCTTTAAAAATCTGAAAATAGTATCCGTATGTACCTTTCAAAATAAGTACATTCTGGGCATGTTTAGGCCTCAGTAGGGATAAAATTAATTCTCTAGCATTCCAGGCACTATTTTCACATAAAAATAGCTTTCTCTCAAATTTCTGGCTCATACATTTCAAACATAGCTTTCTCTCATACTTCAGGTTCACACATTTCAAACATGGTGAACTACTAGAAAAAGTCCCACAGTCTGTAACAACATGAGCTTAAGCATCATCATGGAGATTTTATTAAGCACTGCCAAATGCTTCACTGTACAGCACTGTGGACATTTCTACATAATTTTGTGAAGCAGTGCTAAACTTTTCTTTACGTAGTACTATGGACACTTCTATGAAACAAGTTCTTGTAGCATTCTCATTTTACTGATTCACTTTAAAACCCATTCAGGATTCTTGACTTGCTTTATTTAACCAAAATTTGACTAGTCAGTAAAAGTGTGATGAATTAATCATTCATTGATCATACTTCCCACAAAGAGCACGAAGTTAGATGTATTCTTTCAGCTTTTACAAGTTGGAGACCTTCATTGAGTTACAGTATAACATAATACTATGTTAAGCAAAAAAAATTTATGCACTGAGGGTACGGCTATCCGTACAGTATGGATAATGTACTTCTTGTAACGATTACAGATGAGATGGGTTTAAGTATCCCAAAACAACATATTCTATCGAGTGATGCACATACAAGTACCCAAAACTTCTGCCAAAACCAACTCCATATTCAAAAGAATAAAGAATGCCTTTAGCTTATGGACAAAAGTGTTCTGGGCACTATATTGCGCTCTAGAGCAACCATAACAAAAACAATTCAGGCTTGGTCTCTACCTTTAAAAAAAGATAAAAAAATTAGGAGAAAATATGAAAAAGCACAATTTACTTCGAAAACTCATGGATCTGACATGCACAGACTAAGAGATTTTAGGCCTAACAACACTAAAAGACAAAAGAATAAAAGAAGCAATCATATAAGTTCTTGATAAAAGGTAGCTGTTTAGAGTTGCTTTTATCTTTTTTCTTTTACTTTGACACTGAAGAAATGCCGTATCAGAAAGGTATAGCACAAGCTTTTTAAGCCAGGACACCTGCTAATGGAAAAATTATGCCCTCCATTTACTATGAAAATAAATTATTTCAGAAGCATTCATGAATGTCATTCATTCTCTTGGCTCTTCCATATCCATAAAGGTAAGAAACATCCACATGCAAGCATTCTTGTGTGACATATGTCAATCTAAAACATGTCAAAGCTGTGGAAATTTCCTGATCTAAAGTCTCATATTAGTCGTTTATGCTATTCTATCAAAATATTTTTATTGATAAATTGTCTCAACATACAACACTATCATTAACCTCGATTTATTTAGTTTTGATGAATTTCATTGGCACCGGGTGATGTGAGATCCTGAAATCACAAAAAGAACTGAACCAAACCTATTGTTCTTATGACCCGTAGGATGATGTCACGTGAGGTGGTGGACTCAACCTGGGTCAGTAGGTCAAAGTCTGGTAACTGGGTCAGGTCATCTCAGGTCATAGTTGCTCAGGCTTATTTACGTCATATGTATTCTATAAACATCTCTAGGCCTCAGACTTATGATATGAGATCATTTATAGATATAAATTCTAACGACTTACGTCCCGTCCTTATATTTTTTGACCGTTTTTCCACATCACCAGATCTGACCCATTTCATGACACAACGTAAACAAACATATTTACCTCGAATATCTCACAAACCACACTGCCTTTATACAGAAATTGCTTACAAATGAGAGGTCTTATTCATGATTATTGATAATACTGCATGAATATCACTTTTAAGTAATAAATGACTAGCTTAAATCGATAAGATCTTTCCCTCGGCTCTCGCCCCCTGGCCACGGGGACTGTTTCCTCCATTAGATTTGGTGCTGTCTTTATTTTTTGAAGAATTAATTTCAAGCATTTATATAATACACTTCTTTCATGTTACTATTGCATAACAAGTGATGTATTATACCCGTAATACATGTGAAAATATGAAATACTCTGATATGAAAAATTAACAAATAAGCATTGTAATTACTGATTCTTAATACTCCACGGTGTTGTAAGTCAACCTGAAGTTCTCAATGAAGAATGAAAATAAAGTCAAGGCATGAAGATAAACTTATAGATAAGTTTGGCTGGAACAAACTTGCCACATTCTTAAAAGAAAAAAAAAAAGGTTTGTAATCATATGGACGAAAATACTACAATCTGTAGCAGCAGATCAGCTGTTGCCCGGTCAGCTGGTGCAACGATGCTGCAATTTCTTGCATCTAGAAATAGACCATAAAAAAAGATTTAGACTTTAATACAATATTCATGACTATTTGGTTATCAAATTTACATATGGTCATATAGTACGAGGAATACTGAAAGGTGCTTTAAAATGCTTATAGCAAGACTCACATTGGCATTAAATTTTTAGTTGGATGAAGCATTCACCACATCTTCCAGAACACAAAATCCATTCAAAAGAGTCCACCAATCTACAACTATACACGGGCCATCCTTTGTCAATAATGGCTCCATGACTACACATTCCCAACCTGTGCCAGTAATGGCACTCACGAGACCGGACTCATTTATATGAAACCATGTCAAGCTTGGTCTTGGCTAATCTTTACTACACACAAATAGCCAAGCAGTTTGTGTTGGATGAAACCAGCAACATCTACCCCTATGCTAGAGCGATGTTTTAGGTTATACATGAAATTTCTGACATTTCCTCACCTATAAATAAATTAGATTCTACTATGGTTGACAAATATACACTGTGAGGCATCAGGGATCTGCTAGAAAGAAAAACAGTATCTATAAAGAGAACCATAAGGCTTCATTAAGTAAAGACAGGAAAAAAAAAATGAGTTTCTACCCTTCTAACTATCGCCTGTTTGCTCTCACATCTATTATCTTCTGTCCTCGACACTTCCTAACTCTCATTCTTTAAACACTTAGAAACGCATTCCCTTCTTCCTGATCACTAACATGGTATATAGGTCTACTGGTGATCTCATATGTGACTCGCCTTTTTCTCCTCCTGTCTTGGAGACGTGAATCTTTTATCATGGCCTTCGACACTTCCTTCTTTTTGACTTTTCTACTTCATCTCTGCATTAGTACATTCTAGTTATCTTTCTTTGTACAACTGATAGTGAAAAGACACCTTTATCGACATCAGGGACAACACTTCGTAGGCCTACCGTCTTTTTTTCTCTCTGCACAAATGATTTCCTTTATGTATCCCCTAAACCTATCCATTCTTACGCCGTTGACACCACTACACACACAGTTCTAACTCACTTTCCCTCTCTTCCTCACTTCGATACTCTTTCTTTTTCCAGTAGTGGCCTTATTTTTGGGTGATGGCTGCAGAAATCAAGCAGTCAGGAGTTTCCAGCAACGAGTCACGGGTGCGATCATGATCTTGTTCATAATCAAGAAGGAATTCCTGCGTCAATTTTGTAAATGCTTTGTAAAGTAATTATCGATCACGCTTTCCTTATGACTTGATAGATGTATCAGAGAATACTGTTAGTTGTTAAGGAGAAACGACAAAGATTTGTTACAATTTCTATATACAAATAGAGCTTTATGCACATACGAACTATTTTCACAAAGTCTGTGAGCTTACAAACTACTTTACACATACAAAAGACGTAATGGAAATTGTCAATATTTCAAAGCAAACATTTTGTACATACGACCCACGTCTCACAAGCAAAGTTTCAACACGTTTTACATTAAAAATTCTACGGACTTTAAAAGATTGTTTAGATTGTTTTTTTTTTTTCTTTTATGTCTCTAGAAGTGTACGATTTTACAATCCACGTTTCACATAAGCCTACGGACTTGCAACCCATTTTCCGAGGAAAAAAATTGTACTTTTCACTATCAAGTCTACGGACTTACAAACTTCTTTTCTCACACAAAAAAAGGGCCACACTTACATCTATATTTTCGCAACAAAATTTTACGGACTATGAACCAAGTTTTGAATGGTTTGTTTCTTGAGTGATGAATCAGTCAGTCTTCTGCTCTGATAGACTAACTCTGTTACAAAGGTCACCCTCAAAGGTCAAACCCCATCTCCCTCAGAACCAGCACTGAAGCCCCTCATCTCACCAGGCCTTACCGGGCGAACAATGCACAGGCAAGGTTAGCCAGTGTCTACATGGGTTGTGTGTTGAAGAGTCAGGGTAGAATGGGCGCTTGGGAGGAAGTGCTTCTCCCTACGGCTCAACCTAATGTGTATCAAATATTTTGTGCTTTACAGATACAAAGAAACAGAAATGATGGCTCAGGTTTTTCTACTAACATTCTCACATCAGCAGGGAGAGGCAAAATGGGGCATCTGAACTTGAGTCTAAAAAAGAAAATGCACATTATTTGATATTCATGGACATAATTACTTAAGGGGATTATTACTTGAATGAAATATGCTTTTGGGGGTTGATAAGGGTATCCAAAAATTGCTAACAAAGTCTCATCAAATACCCAATTGCATGTAATCTAAGTGGACTACACTATTTAAAAATCCACGTATGCAAAATATTCCAGATTTCCATATACAGTGACTTGCATATTGTGGTCACAACCAATATGTACGTATTATGATTTTTTGTTTACGTCAGCTGAGACGACACGGGCAAGTGAAGCCCTAATCCCCTACATTTATATATGTACATGTACTACCTCAACCCTTAAAAATGTTTCTGTGGTCGGCCATGCCACCTCAGGATTACATGTTGTAGACTCTGCTGTTCCTCTTGTCTAGGTATTTCGTTCAATAATAGGTTGATACGTTGAATTAAAGAATATTAAGTCTAGGGAAAACAGAGGTTGGCCTTGCACTGGTCGTCAGCAACGAGTCAAAGACAGTATATAAGACCTCACCTCACACACAGCTGGCAGCAGCCGCTGGGTGGCAGGGAAGCGGGAAGTCCTCTCGTAATCAACTTTCAGTTCCGAAGGAAACGATGCAGGACGTGACATCCGGAATTCAAGTCTGGGTCAATCAGAAGGTAAAGAAGATTAGTCTTATAGCTAATCATTTCTAACACGGAAAAAATAAAAAAAGAAAGACTGGGTCCAGTCAATGAGATTCCATTCTACTCGATATCACACAGAAAAAAAAAGACACCAAGTGATTTTATAAGAAGCTCGGCATTATTGCCTGGAAACAAGGACATCAAAAGCATCCCACAAAGCTGAAGGTTATCAACGGAAGAGAGAAAAAGAATTAACAAAGAATCATTATGGACTCCATGAAAAGATTATAAGAGAGAACAATTACTGCAAGAAATATATGAATATAATGTTCACCTCCAGCTGTCTTCAGAGAGGGGGGATGTGATACTGTTACTCATACATATCGGTGGCTACATATTCAGTATATTCATCTATTACCTCTAACCGGACGAACATCCATCCACCAAATCATCTACCTAAGCAACCATCCATCCATTTCTAAGTTCATCTAACGATTTATATTATGTGTTTGCCCCACCTCTATAGATCTAGTAATGTATATCTTAAAAAAAACTAATACCTATAAACGGTGAATATGTATGAAAAGAAATAAACAGTTAACTACGTCGTCACCCAGGTACCGAAAACGAGTGTTGGGAATATATTTGATAATAGGCTGATAAGTTTCTCGTAGTTTTTAAGCACCAGATTCCATGTTGTCTCATAGCAAAAATTTACATATTTAGGTTAAGATTGCAAGTATTTTCTTATTTTAACAAAAAACCGTTGATTCATAGTCATTAACAATGTATCCCGCATTAAGGGAGCAAGCTCGGCCACTCCCTGCTTCGTAGCCTATCCGCCCTTGGTCCGCGATCACGTCTGGGAGGGAAAAACATCGTCAAGGGCGCAACAAGCACTCCTCAATTTCAGGAATCTCGGTTACAAAGGTCAACAATTTCATCAGTTCCCAGCGTTATAGGGCGGGAAGATAAACATGTTAGGTCGAGCCAATATCCAGCATTAATATTCGGTAATACCGATAAAGCATACGTAAGTTAGAACAAGAGTTAAATTACTATTGAATAAAAGACCGTTGTGGGAACCGTCAGGTGGTGGACAAGAACCAGCCCGCGCCGTGAGCTCCAGGGATGCCGCCTATGCAAGGCCATTTGCCAGGATGTGATGTTTTTCGCTTCCCAATTCCTACGTGATTTCTTCAACTCATGTACCTTACTTTTCATCTATTTTCTGCATCGCTGATTACTGTTTGATATTTCTATGGTTTGAGCGTGTATGTGAGCGTATTTCTCTTTTTCAACGCGTGGATTTTGTGTGTGTGTGTGTGTGTGTGTATTACGTTTACGGTACTGTACAACGGTCATTCTTTTAGTGAATTCTTATTCTCAGTTGCATGTACACCCTTCTCTGCTTCTGGTTTTCGATATTTTCAAAAGGGTCTTCATTTGTGTATGACCACATAAAATCACAGGGACGTTAATCAATGTCTGTAGTACTGCTGCACTTGTGTACATGTGGTACACATCTAATACATGTGAACCACATATCACGTAAATGTGTTACATACATGTACAGTGCACACTAATTCCACGTGCTAGGTTCATACATCACACTGCAAATGTCACGTTTACAGGTCTTACTTAAACTTCACATTACACTCAGGTGTACGGCACGTGAACCACACACCACACACCCGTTCACAGTTAGTTCTTGGCACCGTACCTCACACTCAGGTGCATGGTACGTGTGCTATACTCCACACTTTATATGAACGAAACACACAACATACAACACACACACGTGTGCAAAACATGTACATCACGAAATAACCCTTTCATATGGTAACAGCACCCAAGAAGTTATACATACAAGTACCAAACTTCATAAATAAGTCGTAAATACTGAATTCCAAGATATAATAACGATAATAATACTAATGTATAAAGAGACATCAATAATAACATATTCTCTTTACCTCTCAATTCGTCCCTTGAGACAAAAATTCTTACCTCAGAACAACACAAAACATGAATTATCATACAGACATACTTTGTCCAAACTCAAAATCAAGTTTCGCATTTCCATAAAGTTCCGATGTTTAATAAGTCTCTCTCCCGCAAATATAGTGAAATCTAACCGCACAAAAGACTAAGACGTTGCGATTGTGACGTCAATAATCATCTAAACCTCTAAGTAACATAGGTATAAAGACTGAGATGTGTAAGTCCCAAATATACGAGGCGTCGTCTGGGCCACAGTGGCGCCTGGCTGAGCGAGGCTTGAGTTAATGTTTTGTACCCAGTCCGTCAGGGAGAAGATGGCGCGAACATCCATCTTCAAATCAACGATAGGTCAGCAAATGTTATGGTATCTTTTTCTTAAATTCGAAATGCATCCTATGGAACTGGCCTATTATCACGAGTAAATATAAACTGGATATAATCATATAGGATATGGCCAAATCTAACCAGGCGATCTGTATATTTAACCACTTGAGCACGACCTGCTGCCAATGGGTATAATGACCAGGCGTTTTCAAAGGATGGTTCAAAGGGCCATCATACCTGCGGGCCGCACTGCTGTGCTTAAGGGACTTAACTCTAAAGGGAGACAGACCGAGAAGTTTGGAGGCGGGTTTAGGAACTGTAAGATGAGCTGCCAACACCGAGAAGAACTGAGACTGGTTTTTAAGTTCATGAGCGACATTAATATGATATTTTTTTTTTTTTATCTTCTGTAAGATCACAATTCCCTGGACTGAGAAGCACAACAGATAGAACAGAATATATTCTAACATCACCAGATCAGTTAACATCTGAGTCTAACAAGAGATGACAGGAATGGCTTGAACATTGATTTGATTCATGTTATGATGAAAAGTTAGGTTGACAGACGGAGCTCCGCTAGTATATCTTTCTGTCGTAATCATTGGTGCAAAATAAACGATATGCAAATAAGCGCGCGCGCGGACACACACGTATGCCTAAGTAGATTTTTTTGTTTGTGTGTGTGTATGTGTTTGCAGGCATATATACATAGGATTAAAAGTATGGTGCATACGAGTGTAAATAAATAGAGACAGTGCAACAGGAGTGTAAAACTCCCTGTAACACACATATAGTAACACACACACACACACACACACACACACACACAAACAAACGCGCGTGCGCGCACATATGTCGGGACTGGAATGATCCCTACATGTGTTTGCGGATGATCCTAAGGTCATGAGGGGAAAAAGGAATGAGGATTGTATCAACTTGCAAGGCAATATTAAAAAAGAAATCCAAAGTTGGTCTATCTTACATGGATGATGAGGTTCAGAAATATAGTAATGACAATGAAATAACGTTTGATAAGGGCTCGATATATATATATATATATATATATATCACGTAGTGAGAAACATACTGCAGGAATCTGTGTGGAAATGTCTTGGGAATCGACACTGTACCTAACCTGTTACCACAGCTCAAACTTCGGCGAATATAAAGGACTGTCAACTCATAAGGATACTCACAGCGTACAGTTGGCCTCTCAACTGGGGTCACCACGCTGAATGGAGCACAAAGAATTACTAGAGAAAGTTAAAGAAAAGGGCGGCTAAGATAGTGGTTAAAGTGAGAGAGTTGAGCTACACCGACGGGTAAGAGACCGATAAAACTTAACCCACCATGGAAGAGAGAAAAGTAAGAGGTGACTTGATCTCATACAACTATTAAGTTTCCAAACCAGTTTAATGCAGTCGACGATGAACGGTTCCTCGAAAAATGTAAACAGAAAACAACCAGAGGTCGTAACATTAAGCAACAAAGGTGCTAAAAAAAAGGAAGTAAAGAAGTACTTTTACAGGTTCATGTAGAACATCTGAAGATTCACTTAACCTACTCCAAGTTTTTCGTTACTAGGCCACGTTGGGTAAGGTTATATCAGAGAACAAATCTAACTCAGCCATGAAAATGCTGACTTAAAGAGATGGGATGCCCCTTCACAAGTGTAAAACTCCCTCTTCGCACAGCAAATTGGGTAATTATACTTAGGCTGGGATGTGTATGTGTCATATACAAATAAAAACATCGTACGTATATACAAGGTTAAGAGACGGAGCAAAACGAGTGTAGAACTCTATCCCCGTAACACACAAATAATAATCACACACACACACACACACACACACACACACGTAATATGTTACTTCATAGCGTTACTGACCATGAGTCAGCACAAGACCGCCTGGGATCGAAACCATATGGGTTCGAATCCTGGGCGCGACAGTCGGTGCACACCCAACCCAATCGTTCATCCTCCCCTCAAGGCTGGTTGATAACCGTGTTACTGGCTTGAGCTGGTGTGTGTGTGTGTGTCTGTGAGTGTGTGTGTGTGTGTATACACAGAGGAATAAAGACATGGCACATATATACGAGGTTAAGAGTTGGGGTCAACACGAGTGTAAAACTCTCTCCCCATAACAATAACCACACCACAAGTTTTCAGTCCCTCACTTATGACGTCCCAAGGTCCTTTGTGCGCGCTTGTTCTCACACACTCCATAGACCCTAATGCATGACCCTGGTCGATGCTAGTACCCTGACGACCCTACCATTACCTCCACAACATCCCTAAAATCAGAGTTCAGCCACTGCCAACCTATGTACATTAATCTCGCACCCAGACACGTCTCGCTTCCTGCTGTCTCTGTGGTCCACACTCCCCTCCAGGGTGTCCAGTCCACCAGGTTTCTTGGTTTCATTCTGGACGGCAAAGTAAGCTGGAAAGAACACGTCAGCTCCATCATCGATTCCTCCAGCTAACTATGACTTGGTACATTTTAAATGACAGGTTTCTCACTTCCTCCAAATTTCATAAAAATTTTCCCTTGTCTCTTCTTTTTTCCCTTTCATCAACCTCTCTATGTTTCAGTGAAGATCCGGCTTGATGTGGAGTTTTGTCCAAGACTGGAGCCTCCAAAGTAGAAAAAAGAAAGAAAATAATTTCCGTCAAGACGGACTCCTCGATCATACACCAAACAACACTTACAAAACTAATTTCATTCTAAACGCGACAATGCCTTCCCTGCCAGGCCTTCCTCCCTGTCCAACATACAACAGGGGCCACAGCAACATTAAAGAAAACGGCATTTAAGATCATGCTCGGTCCCTCTTACACCTCCTATCAATAAACACTAAACAAACTGGTTCTCCCAGCTGTCTCAGTCATCACCTAGTCCTCTCCCACACTTCGGTAAGAAGCAACAGCACCATCTTCACCATCGTCACTTCCTGCAAACATAAATCCCTCGTCCTCGAGTTGCAATACGACACCACAACCACATCGAACCCACTCATGGTCGTAAAGCCCGCAGTAAAAACAGCCCCATCACGACCTTGTGAACAATGTAAATAACACAGTGTCTGGTATGATGACTGTTTGACGTCTCGTGAGCCAATCAGGATACACAGGGTGAATTACCCAGGTGACACTCTACAAGGCCCTCATGACGACGAGTGAAGTAAACAAGTTACACAATGTGAAGGGCTTAAGTTGAGAACAGGACCACCAGAGGACCGGGAGGGGGAAGGATCAGTCGGTAAAAGTAGACCAGGTGACACCAGGGGAAGGACCCGGCAGTCAGTAATAACAAGGAGGCATCATGACCTCTGTCAACCCAAGGCGAGTCATGATGATACCCGGGCCGCCCTTGGATATCCTGCTACTCCCTCGACCCTCCCCTGGACCTACTGCCACACCCATTCCCACGTGCTGATGCCCCTGCCTCCCGACATGTGCTGGTTCTCTCTCCCTTCCCTGAACGTCGTGACCCTACCTTCCCTCTGGTCGTGGTGGCTCCTCCCACCTCCCTATGGACAAGAAACCCCACCCTCTCCACCCCCCAACCCGCCGCCGTCGCGTCCGCTGTAGTATGGTCACTAAGGATACCATCATATATATATATATATATATATATATATATATATATATATATATATGCAAACCCACCTGATGAAGGAATGAAGCATAATGTAAGAAGTACGGCACTCTGCTACCATCGTCTTGGTCTGCACATAGGAAGAGGTGGGGTAACTCAAGTCGCCTGGCCGACAAGGGTACCGCGCCACACTGTTTTCCTCAATCCAGTCACAGCCACACGAGTGAGTCAGTAGAATCGTCGCTCGTGTCCCGAAGGGGGAAGACAGTAGACGTGGAACTCAGGTTAACGCACCACAAAAATTCTTCTGCTTGGTAACTTCGACTTTTCACATTTTGGTCTGAGAATCAAGACTTTCCCAAGGCACCAGAACAAGAAAGATGTTCGTCTTATCCACTTAACACACGAAAACGAAACAGAGTAGAGAGAGAGAGAGACGCAGGGCGAGCACCCGTGTCACTGCTGTGTACCCTCTAACTCCCGGACACAAATTTCCATGGGACTGGACACCCCCACCACTCAGGCCAATGAAGACCCGCACTACACACTCGAGCAGCATAGTACACAATTCTCGACAACCTTATGTAATACTCAGGTTGGAGTTGAAACATTATACTTCCACCACATGAATGTCAAGAAGGTAATTACGCACCAAATGAGGCATAATTTGAAGACGAAACCACTAGATGGAAGTTACCCAAAAGCCTGTGCATGATAATTGCCAGAAATACGCTCAGCAACTGTTGTGATTTAGTAAAGGACAGAAGTATTTAGTATTATGTCATGACTCAACCAACAACTGTTATTTCAATCGACTTAAGACGTAAGTGTAGCAGGGAGAAGGAAAAGTATGAGAGAGTATGGAAACCACCGGCAACCCAAACTCACCCGGGTATGCGAGGGAGGGATGGAGGGAGGGAGGCACGTCAACAACTGCCTGACATTATGCACCCTGCACTGACAAAGGTCACGTTCATACTTACGTGGGTGTGGCTTTAGACTTAGCCTGAACACGTGAAGAAGATGTTCAAGGTTTTTCGGTGGGTGGATGTAGGTCGACGCTAGCGGCCTTAATGATCCTAGCAGATGATGAGCCTCAACGATCAATCAACCTGCACTAACTAGTTGTCTCAACGCCTGAACCTGGCACTAAGCTGCGGGAGCTCCTACGTTATAGGTACATACAGTGTGTGTAATTACCTATATGTACCGTGCGGGGAGGAAGTTTTACACTCCAGCGTGTGTGTGTGTGTGTGTGTTATTACTATCTGTGACCATTATGTTGCGTGTTACTGTGGCAGTGAAGGAGGCCTAATATCAATTGGCAACCAATGAGATGTTACGGGGAAAATTCTACACTCATGTTGCCCCGTCTCTTAACTTTGTATACTATACTATACATACCATGTCTTTACACACACACACACACACACACACAACATAAGTCTAAGCCAGGTACCCCCTTTATCGACCAGCCCCGAGGGGTTGATGATCACTTCGGTTGGGTGAGCCGAGTGCCGAGCCCAGGATTGGAACCTATGCAG
>JAUUDZ010456738.1:0-33328 GCA_032361705.1 Panulirus versicolor | reverse complement strand
GGAGTAAAAAAGATTTTGAGCAATCGGGGACTGAACATACAGGAGGGCGAAAGGCGTGCAAGGAATAGTGAATTGGAACGATGTGGTATACCAAGGTCAACGTGCCGTCAATGGCTGAAATAGGGCATGTGAAGCGTCTGAGGTAAACCACAGAAAGGTCTGTGGGGCCTGGATGTGGATAGGGAGCTGTAGTTTCAGTGCATTGCACATGACGGCTAGAGGCTGTGTGAATGAATGTGGCCTTTTTCTTGTCTGCATACATATAATATACAGGATGAAAAATGTACATGGGATAGAGTATACTGGAAGGATGTAGTATACTGGGGTCAACGTGCTCAATGGACTCTACCAGATTGTGAAGTCTGGGGTAAACCATGGAAAAGTCTGTCGGGTCTGGTTGTGGATACGAAGCTCTAGTTTTGGTGCATTGCACATAGTTACAGAATGGATGCAAGCAGATGTGGCCTTTCTTGGTCTGTTCCTGGCACTTCCTCATTAACATGAGAAATGGTGATAGTTTGAAAAAACAAATACTTGTACCTGAACTAATGTGGGTGTATTTCAGACTTTGATGTAACATCCATTAATGTTACTGGTACACGGCCCCATACATTAAAGTTTACCAACCCCACTGAATTTAATGCCACTTCCTTGGAGAGAGTGAGTGGACGTCATGTTCTAAGGACACCAGAGAAAGACTACTGGATCTTAGGTTATCCCAGGTGTGTACTGTTTGGATTTGCATACAATGCTGGAGGCTAAACCTTTAACTTTACAAATAGGATTCCAATTAAATTTTTCAAGATCACCTCTGTTCTAGAATTCTAACTGTTGTTGCCCAGCCTTTATTGATTTTTAGATTTCATAAGTATATAAGCTAATCCATAGTTCTACTTGAATGTTTCAAATGTATCGCTTACATTTGTCGGCATCTGTGTAGATTGCTGGCAGGTTATCATTGCTTTTGTAAGGGATCATTTTTCATTTCTTCCATGAACTGCCCTTTTATTTACAAAACATTCTTAGTAAATTAATATAAAAGTTTGAGCCAAATATTCCTGGACATGTCTAATATACTTTTTGTTTAGGAGTGAATTGCAGTCAGTAGTATCGATTTCAAGACCAGACTACAGAATAAAGCTTCTGGCCAGGTTCCAGTTACAGAGTTACAGCATTGACAAGATAGACAAGATTGCAGTGAGTAGTGGTATAAAAGAATGACATATATCTTAAATTCAATATGCGAATCATTCTGATCTTATCTATGTTAAGCAAACTTAATGTTCCTCCAGGCTGGCATCAACTTAGGGTATCTGTGGCTGGCACTGGGATCTACACAGAGCAGTCTTGTGTCCATAATATGCATCGACACCAGGACTGGTCAGTGGATTATACCGCAAGAGATCACTATCCATGGGATGGTGGGTGCTCTTCACATGTTTGAGGCCAACAACAAACTCTATCTAGTGGTGGGGGAAAGGTCCAACCTCTTGATAGACGCTGATGCTGAGTAAGTAAAATCTAGTTTAAAATTATATGAAAGGAATTCTACTTCATAAAAGTACGTAGTTTGGCAGGTTCTTGACTAACTTGTTGAAGACACGAATAATACCACTTTACTGCAAGCTTTGTCTCTAAAGAACCTCATGAAACCTTAGTCATGTTACATTTGGGGAAAACTAAAGAGATGAGCTAATAGGAGTAAAAGAAGCCATCTTCGTGGATGAAATCTAAAGTAACAAAAGCACCTTATGCAGTAACAAGTGCCGTATTTGAAGTTTGAGGGATATATTCTTATTCAGGGTATTTACATTTGACAGTATAGTGCTGCTTTGTCATGGTGCCTATAATTTTGTATATATTTATGTATTTATATTCATTATACTTTGTTGCTGTCTCTTGCGTTGCTGTCATGTGTAATGCACCGAAACCACAACCCTTTCCACATCCAGGCCCCGCAAAGCTTTCCATGGTTTACCCCAGACACTTCACATGCCCTGGTTCAATCCATTTATGGCTCGTCGACCCTGGTATACATCATTCCAATTCACTCTATTCCTTGCATGCCTTTCACCCTCCTGAATGTTCAGACCCCGACTGCTCAAAATATTTTTCACTCGATCCTTCCATTTTATTATACTTAGTTGCCGTCTCCCACATTAGCGAGGTTGCACAAGGAAATGGACGAAAGAACATATATATATATATATATATATATATATATAAGCACATCCTTGAAATATTTGTTAATGCTACAACTGTATTTTGAACAAACCCCCAGGTTGTTTGTGCTCATGGACAACTATTTTGATCGTCGTGATGATGTACATCTTAAGGTGAAGGGTGTACAAGACATTAAAGGCTTTGCAGACAGTGAGAGCTTCTACTACTTGGTGCTTGGCTTAGAGTCCCCTGTGTGTATTAGTAACAGTATAGTTGAACATTTTAGAGGATTGATTACTTTGAAAAATTTGTGGGTAGCATATTCTTTTACGAAATTTTTTTCTGCTACCAGATATACTGAAAATATTTGAAATAAATCATTAAATTATCGCAGCTACTGGCTTACTTTAATAACATATTTCCTTTGGACCAGCAGCAGGGATTACAAGTATATCAGTTTGATATGCTTGTAGACACCATGAACCTGGTACAAGTGCTCCCTGAGAGTGCTTCGCAAGTATTACACTTCGTAGACCAACAAGAGGAAAAAAATTATTTGCTTACAATTGGTGACGATGCATTTCCTAAAATTTATCGGTGGTCAAGTAAGTGGCATTTTTCAATAGTGATGCAGGTACCATACTTGAAGATACACATTTCTGAAATCCTTAAACTTTTAAAACCAATCCCATGATCATTATTTTCCTGCACTGTTCTCAACTGAGCATGTACCCACAAAGGAAAGAAGTGAAACTCTCTCCACACTGTGTAATTTTAGTTTTGTTTTTAATGGCTACTTTGAAGAGTAATATAAATTTCTCTACCCTGAAAAAAACAGTATTCTGCTGCATAAAATCACTTTGTATAAGTAATACAGTATTTTCATTTCCTGTTAAAAGGATATCATGAATTGATGGTTCTTGTGCCACTGTATTGATATATATTGTTTCCCCTACACTATAATTAACTGATTTTTTTTTATATTCTTTGTTACTAAAAGAATTCTCTTAAAGATTTACAAAGAATATATTGATACTATTCAATTTGTAGGCATTGGATTTGTCTGCCTCTGATAATGATAAAAATGAGTTAAATGCAAGTTGCAAGCCACAGCACAATGCAGAGTTTAAAGCAAATTTCTTTGCAGGCAAGTTCGAACCGGGTAATTCAACTTTAATTCTTTACCGATTTGATTTTGCATCTTGCTATTAGAAAGGATCCTTGGTCCTTGTTTTGTTACTCCATGTATCCCACCGTTTTGTCATGGGCAAGGCCCATGACATTCTCAACTACTGTTACTTTTCAATGTGCTTTACAAATCCAAGCAGTAATAACCAAGAGCATAATTAAGCATATATGATAATACTTTATAATATTTGATGAACAGTGCAATGATAGATCAAATACCTTATGTTCAGCATATACATTTTGTGGACTGTTTCTAACGAGATTTCCATATTTGAACATTGCTTGGTTCCATGAATTATGGATCCTCAATATTGTACTTGTATAAATGTAAAAGGATTATTCTTCAGTGTTGGGTGAATTTAAAAACTACCTTAAGGAAAAAGTGCTACTTCCAGATTCACAGAGGACAGAGAATATACTCTTACATTTTGCTTCTTTCACCTTGCAGACCAGCAGCTGAGGTTGTGGCAGACACTGCCAGCTTTTGATTCTTGTTGCTCTATGGGGCTCTTGACACTTGACAACCTTGAGAACATAATATTCATTGCACAAGGGGTATGTATAAAATTTTCTCAAAACTTTCCAAAGCGTTTCTCTAGCTGTCAGCCGGAGTCAAATTCCGTTTGTAAATCTTGAGGAAAATGTCATAATTTAAATGTAGACCATAAAGTACTGGCAATAGGTTGAAAAACTTGCTTGCTTAAGTAAAAGTTGCCAGTTTTAACAAGAAAAGGGTATTGTAGCTTGCAATAAGCAACTTTACCTGAAAGGAGACATAACAGCATAGAGGATGGCTACAAATTGAGCTTTTATAGAGCCTCCAATTATTGCATGAGGACAGAAGTAAATTCTCTGAACACGAGGATAATTTTTGGACCATGGGGACTTCCCAGTACTAATGGGTGTTAAGATGAACCTAAAAATCGATTTTTTTTCCCAAGTTTAGCATTTTTATTCTTCAGTGGAAACTCCTTGAGGACTGCTCTTGAAGCGGAGAGGGAGGCATACCTCCCAAGCTAAGCATCTTCCACATACTCGGATTCAATCACTATACGACAACTCTCCTGAATGAGGTATCATGCATGATCTCTCAAACAGGATAACAGCTAACATGTCAGGATTTTCTTGCATGTACTAAAGAAATGTGTCCCTCCATGAATTTTTCCCCATTCATATCCAGGTTTTCCTGGATCTTTTTAAATTCCCAAGTATTATCATTTAACTCCTAGGATTTGACTTGTTGCTTCTTCACATTCCTTCCCAGTCATTTGATCTCCAGGGATTCATGTTGTGAAAACAGTCCTGTTTCTTCCTACTGCCAAGATATCTTTCCAATTGTATATTCTCAGAAAGGTCGGCTTTATCATACCATGACAGAAAAGTGTCCTTTGTCTCTTCTCTCCTTCCCAGTCATTGGCCCTCCTTCACCAAGTCGAGATTAGATTTGACTACAGCTCTTTTTCATCTTTTCAATTTTCCCAGATTGGATCAGTTAAACAGATTCAAAATGAAATTGCATTATGCTTGGAATGTGTGTGCATTAGTACACCAGAAGGTTGTATCATTCTTTTTCCCAAATGGAATATAGCATTCTTTATCACATGACACTGGTCAGTAATTGTCATCTATCCATTAACTTTAAACATTCCGAACTTTTCTGAAAGTATAGGGTCAGGTTAAACTAAATTTTGCAAATATGGTCTTTAGGCATTAATTTTTCAAAACTGGCTAGTTACCTCTAAACACTATCAAAGATAGCTATTGTTACTAATGACTGGCAATCTTAAAACCAAATGAGCAGTGTAGTCTTGTGAAGCTCTTATTTTTTGTAGCTAAGAAAGATAATGTATGAGAAGTAATAGGTTCATAAAGCTAAAGTATGGAGGGGACAATACAGGGTTTAGATGTTTATATTACACTGAAATTAATAAATTCTGGAATTGATACATGTATATATCTGTAATAAATGCTTACAGATGGATGTAGTTAGAATATATGCATATTCTCTTCCAACAATGAATGCAGGATGATACATAAACTTCTCCCAAATTTGATACTTGCCATTTTCACACCAAGTGTAGAAGATCAAATGGTTTTCAAGGTTGTTGTAAATTTTGCATATTTGTCATAGTGAAATATCAAATATCAAAAATTAAGCAGCTGGTAAATCAGGGCTGAATCAGCAATTAAGCTTGTAGGCACTAATTCTGGAAATTCTTTGATTCATGATTATTCCATATATCTTTGCAGGATAAGATAACCTTCTACACAGATGATATGAGTGGCCACTACTTCCCCACCTTCACTGTAAGAACTGGTTGCAGTATTATTAAGGATATGGATGGAATGAAATTGGGAGAAGACTACATCATTACATATGTCTGTAAGGATGATCATGACGATGGTATCAACCTACAGGCCCAAAGTCTCATCTTCCATGGCTTGAAACTCGGTAAGAAACCAAAGTAAATTTTTGGGCATTATCATTTGAGGAATTATTTGATATTCACTGATATTTTTCTTTATCCACAGTTAAATCGGAAACCATGGCTGATGACCTTCTACAGTGTCTTGATGAAACGCATGCACTACTAGATGGCAGAAAACCAAACATAGAATATCTAATTAATATCACTACTTCTGGTTCTATAATGACAATGGATGGGCCACAAGTAAGTGAAATTGCTTATTCGATTACCAGATTTCTGAAACTAAATTTTCCTACAATGTACTTACACTACTATTACTTGACCAGATTTGGAATGGATTGGTGACCTTTAGCAAAGGTCTAACAGTGACAGGCACCACCACCTTCAACAGAGTAGGTATTAAACCCACAGGAAACATTGTTCCAACTCCAGGATCATTATCGGAACTACTTTCAAACATCAATAGGTTGAAGGTGAGAAACTATGGCTCTAAATTTTGCTTACCTCTATGAATACCTGTATTTACTTATAGGATAAGTTACAACTGCAACACCTCATTCTGGTTTATAATTCAAGTCATCAGTAGAAGAACTGGCCAAGGACTTGGATAAAGTGTTGTACCACTCTGGTACTCAGACGATTACTGGACCCATCACTGCATCAACCCTTACTGTTGACAAAGTAGATATCAACAGTTTACAGATAAAGCAGGTGAGAAAGGCACACTGTATCGATTATGATACCCTATTTGATATCCCATAAAAATTTACTTAATACTGTTGTAGACACGGTTGGTCATATACGATGCTAAAGTTCTACTGTAAGAAGCAATAAAGGAAAAGATTTGATGTACATGGGGTTTATTGTGGGTTAATGAGAATTTGGTTTAAAGTATAGCTAAAAGAGGTGTGTAGCTGCAGCACTAAGTGGCAGAACATTTGGATATTATAGATAAAAAAGGAAAACTAAGCAAAGAAAGGTTGAATATAGACAACTGAGAACAGCAAGCAGTGTTTGAAATAGACCACTGAACAGAATAAACAAGGATGTAAGGTTACGGTTAGTTTTCCCTTCACTATGCAGAATGATCCACATACAAATGACTAATGTAGAAAACTGAAATGACTGAAACAAAAGGATTAGACTGTTGATTTAGTGACGCACAACAGTATGGATTAAATCTTTAGAAAGACTGGCTTAAAATTTGTAAATCGGTAATTAACATTAAGAAAGAGTAGGTAGTAAAAAAAGGTGAATACTGTTATAAACTCATGCTGGGAGTAAATTGTTATTGGAGCACAACAATTTTTTACCATTTATGGCATATTAAGATGGGTTGCAAGACTGGATAGGTGGGCTGCAGCAAGTCTTATTTTTTGAATTTTGAAATGCTTTGAATAAAGACCCAGATTGAAAAATTGTGATCACAAATCATTTGTGGTTGCAGTGGAGTTGAAAATCACTTTTAAATAATTTAGAGCAGCTAGTAGTTGCAAGTTCATACAGAGGAAGGCTAATGGTGTAGGTTAAGGGTTTTAATCAAATTGGTTGGATGTGGTTCAATTAAAGAAGATGACTACAATTTGAGGGCAAGGTCTTTTGGATTTCTTATTAGTATAAGGTAAAAAGTCAAGAAATTCATTATTGAGGGTCAGAATATCGTACTTCTTGGCCAATGTTGATGGAATGCAAAGATAGGTTAGACATGAGGAAAACAAACGGCTGGGAATGAAACTACTAATGCTCGCCAAAATCATTCATGTGGCTTTAGTCATTCAAGCAAACTCTGACACACAAAAAACAGTTTAAAGGTCCTGATTCCAGAAAATGTTATAACTCCAACGTAACGACTCTTCAAATGGTCCTTCAGGCTTTATGTTGTACACTATAAATTTGTACATAACTAACATGCATTTTTATTGCAAAATAAAAATAACAAATTTGGATTTTTTCTGTGGATGTTGTACACATCTCATTGCAATAGCATGAAACTGAATTTACTCTAAAAGTCGTATCCCAATTTCTTCTTATCATACAGATGAATGGCATTCCACTATTAGATTTGAAGAATTTTTTCATGATCAACAATCTAGACCAAACCATAAACAAAAGCTTTGCTGTAACCTACATGATGGCAGACTCCTTCACCACACGCAGTCATTCACTCCCTGGGAACATTAATGGTGTTCTCACGCATGGTAGGTATAGAGTAGTATTCACTTGGTGTTATCGATAATGTAAGACTCAATTCTTTAAAGCTTTTACATGTTTGCTAAAGTTACCAACAGTTTTTGTAATGCTGATTTCTTGCTGAAATTCACATCTCGCTTTGACATCCACATAAAACATTTTTGATAAAAAGGATGTAACGATAATTGGAAAGTAGGGTCAAGCCTCTTGACTCGCTAAGTAAAATGGGAAGAGGTTTTGAGAATATGTATGAAGGTTGCAAGTTCTTGATCTATTTGCTCTTGTAATAATCAAAATACGAGGCACAAAACATAAATCCCATATTTGAATCAAAATGTGACACATGGCACCTTTTAACATAGTGGTGGGGCAATTCCCCAGTAAGCCCTTCCTTCCTCTCCAGTGCTATAGACACTAATTACTTTTTTGAGGTCCTTTTTGGCATAACAATTCGAATCGAAACGTTGCTCATGAGCTTTATATCATCACTATGGTTAATATTTATCTCCAAACACAAATGGACCCTTCTGAAAATTGGCCCCAGTAGTGAAAACCATTTAAAAGAAACTCTAATGTGAAAGCAAATAGGTTTTGGGTAATTACTTGCCCAAAGGAAGTGTGTCGGCACATTCTGATCATCCATTAGAATGACAGTATGAAACGCACATTTAAGGAATGTTCATTCTATACCATTAACCAATTACAACTTGAATGCCTTGGGAGTGACAAGAAGCATTTTGGGAAAGAGATTGCCACTTTACAGAATAAATTTAGCCCTGACAAATATACACAGGGAATACAATATTTCAAAAAGCTTCTATGTTACAGTCCATGTTGTTTAAGAACCTATTGGTAAAATGAGTTTGAAACCCAAGAAATGTACCTGCCTCTAACCTTTATCAGGAATGTTGTCATTAACTTGTGAACAATGTGAATTAGTCTCCCTGCTGCAGCTCCAACACTTGAGTCTGAAAAAAAAATTGAGAAAAGAGCAACATCAGGTGAAGCAAATCTTAGAAACAACTTGGTATGGAATGCAACTTGGTTACTTCAAGAACAGCCCATTAGAAAAATAAACATAAGCCTATTGGAAAACTTAAACTTAGTAGGATGTTTGAAACATAATACAAGAGTTAAACTACCAAAAAAATTCTCAAAGGCTAAACATCGAGGGATAAAGTGCTCGCAACACTGATGAATTGGAAAGACTGACCATGGGGAAAACGGGACTTAAATTAGTATAAAGAAATGCAGATAAACTGGTATTAAATGGCAAGGAACTAGTTTACAGATGGCATATGGAATTTGAGTAAAGGGTGTCTTGAAAGTCTGTTTTGGGTTATCATTTAAAGCTGACACAACTGATTTGGCAGGTAACAAATCATACCTGAACAATTGGGGTTTCCATTTCCACAACTACTTTTTGAGATGGGCCTAAAGCTTAGACAAATGCAGGCTAAAGTAGATTCTTACCAAAGTCGACAAAATTAAACAATAGAAATAAAAAAGTATATGTTATGAATGTGAACAATGTGAAGATAAGAATACTAAATGTGAAGTATCGGATTTTTGACCAAGTTCAGGGTAACATGACATGAGAAATTAAGCAAGTAAAGTGTGCAAAAAAAAAGGTGTTATTATTTTGCAATAATATAGTGGAATAAACTATGTGAAGTAAAGTACTAGTAAATACTGTTACTATCAAAAATATATACTCGATTAACTCTGGTCATTTTTCTTTAACATGAAAGCTTTATTTTATTTTTGGTCATCTTTTTATTTTATTCCCTTCATTTCTGTTGATGGGGGAAGTCGCAAACTGTTGACACTCTCCTTTAATACATTTGGAACAGCTATAAAATCTAGAAATGCTTGGTCGTGAAGCATGTTCAGCTAATCTACTATATACATGATTTCACAATGGAGATTTCAAGCTGAGACTTGTTCTATCTTGGAAAGTGGAACATGGTCTAGATTTGTCAAATGCCTTTAGAAAGCTACTTAACAGTATAAAGTTTGCAATCCTTCACTTAAACTGACTTTATATAAATCTTCATTACTCTTGGAGGGGAACAGGTGACTGTACATCTATAGGCACGATAGGTTTTAAAGTTAATACTGTAGTCCTAAATCTGATACTTTGTTGTATTATTTTTCAGAATTTATGCAGACGAACGTCGGTGACCAGATGGTGGATGGGGATCATGTATATTCTTTTATAATATCTGGTAACATAGAGAATAAAGAGGAGGGCAACTTTATCACTATCAATGGAATAGACACTACTACAATCGTCACAAGAGGATCTAATGTAACATTTCATGACTTCAAGATCTTTGATGGCTTGATAATTTATGACAGCCTGAATGTTGGTCTTATAAATAATGTGAGTTTGTCCTCAAAATACATTTTTAATGCACTGAGCCTGTAGTGAAATACTTTCACATGTGGTCTTGCAATCCTCTCAACAGAATTTATTGTATGAAGGTAAATGCAAGCGGCCTGGTTCAAAGAGTGGTATACACAGATGTGACGGAGCAACAAACACTGTCGGGCAAATACACCTTGGCTTCTGTACAGGTGGATGGTAATGTTGATGCCAACACCATCAATGGCATCAACCTGCATGACTTGGATTCTGCTGTGGTTAAAACATCAGGAGACTTTACTTTGTTAGGTAGGTGTTCCTATATGCTTAACTAATGTTTTTCAAAGTTTAAATACTTGGATAATGGTATTAACTGAACATATTCACACACTGGTACAAATTCTTTACGAAGTTTCTTTACTATTGTGTAAACATTGGTATATCAAGTGGGAAATACAATGCTCATACTCTTTTGAACTACATTGAGTCAAAAGGCTGTAATAGTACAACCTTTCTAAGGAGTTTTGAAAGTCTTCCACTTTATTGCTTCTCTGCCTTTGCAAGATAGCATCAGGAACAAATGAACAATGAACCTCATCTGCTTCCATCCACACCTCTAGCTGTCATGTGAATTGTAAATCATATATCTACATGGCTATGCTGCTTGTCACCAGGTCCTGTGACATACAAAGAGAGCTTGACTGTGACTGGAAGTTTAACTGCCACAACAATAAATGGTGTGGAGTGGGATAACCTTATGGATTTGGACTCGCCTGCCTTGGTCACTGCAAACTACTACTTCGATGATGCACGAGTGGTACATGCAATCAGAAGCAACAATATCAATGGACTGGACTTCACTCGGGATGTTGTGCTAGTTGACACGCCGCAGACTATCACTGGTAGGTATACGCAGTTTATAAGGAGGCATTATTGTTAAGAAAACAATTGGTTTATGTACAGTCTAACTAGATTATTGGTTAGATCTTAGAATGGTAATGAAAGGGGTGATGATTCTTTTTTTTTAATAAAACATTATAGGTGAGGGTAAAGGTAGTCCTAAGAACTACCAGTTCAAGACCCATTATTTTTTTTTCTAATACCAAAATGAACTGTTCCCCCTCAAAAGTGTCAAACTGATTTAGAAGCTTGAATTCTGGGATAAAGTCTTATGGACTGGGCAGCTTTTTAATTTGGCACAAAATACAGAATTGGTACTGCCTCTTCATCTTCCTTGTTGCATGATTCATTTTCCAAATCCCTACATTGTTTAGCATAATTTTTCTGACAACCATCTTTGCTAAAATTCTTCTTGGAGCTGAACTGGCACTGAAAATTCATGTATTGTACAGAGAGATTCCTGTTATGGCTGCTCATGTGTATAACAAAAGGGTCTTAACAACCAGTAGTAATCGCTTTAACTGAAAAATACAAGATTCTACTCTGTAACTTAATATTTGTACGAGGTTCTGATGCCTTGTTCTTAATCTGCTCATAAATGTAGTCACAAACTGTATGAAGCGCTTCCTTGCAGATAAGCCTTCAATAATCCCGATGATGTTGTAACTAATTTTCCAATGGAAAATTAACACGTTTCTAGAAAAAGTTAATGGAAACTGTCCGAATGTACAGGTCATGTGACATTCATGGATGATGTGGAAGTGACAGGTGCAGCTGGGGTGGTGATGGAGGATGGGGGTACAGTGAATGGCATTGACCCCTCACAACTGCACGTGAATGTGGATGGCTTACTAAACATCGTTATAGATGAGGAGGTTTATTTTAATGCTCCATTAAAAGTGAGTACCAACTGTGTCCATGTGTCTTGTTATAGGTTGAAACCCTGGTTCTTGTTTTAAATTATGCAGCACAGAATATACTGCAATTAAAAACAACAGTTCTATTGTGTAAATGTTGCAGTGTTCTGGTGATATGGTGGTTACAACAATCAATGGTCTAGCATTGGATGATATAGAAAATCACTACTGGAGGCACACACTTGACCAAGAGATTGAAGTTATTCTTAATGTTGATCAAGCTGAATTCCAGTATGTACAACTGTTTTTAACCTTGTTTTATACATTGCTAATATTGATAATTTTTTTTTCTAACCCTGGTAGTACCAATGAATGCTCCATACTTTACCACAGGTTA
The DNA here is from genome assembly GCA_032361705.1 of Panulirus versicolor. Classification (NCBI taxonomy): domain Eukaryota; kingdom Metazoa; phylum Arthropoda; class Malacostraca; order Decapoda; family Palinuridae; genus Panulirus; species Panulirus versicolor. Next base: position 20,836 of record JAUUDZ010456738.1, on the reverse strand, counting down.
CAAAGAAGTATGTCGCCTAGTTGATATAATTAACTGTTGTCATCAAAGCTAATTTCAAAGATGAAAGAAAAGGTTTAAGCTAAATCAATATAGAACTGAAAAGCACTTCTCATGCCACAATATTGACCTGGTCTTCCCAGTGCTCCAGTTACTGGTGTTAACATCAACGGAAACCATATATTGGACTACCTTCACACCTCGAGGCTGCAGTATGGTTCTGGAACTTACATCTTCAAAGTTTGTACATGAAATTTACCTTTGAGACCTTGAGTAAAGTTGGAATGCCAAAAAATATGTATTTTCTTGATGTACAAAATACAGTCCAGCACAAGCAAAATGTTAAGACAGAGTTTCATATTACAGGGTCCTGTCATTGTAGAGGGTGACCTTGAAATGGAAGTTGATAAAACCGTGGATGGGGTGGATGTCTCAGAACTGCAGAAAAATGCTTTGAAGCTTTATGGTGAAGAGACAGTTGAAGGATTTATTGTAAGTACTTCACATCAGAATTACTGTAGTCTTTAAAAGCACTCGCTGTGAAGATTAGAAGGCACTCTGCTTTCCATGTGACCATTCGATTATTCATGCATTTATATGTGTATAGTGTTGCCGGAAAAGTTTTACGCTACTGCAGCACTGGACTATATTGAAACCTGCATACATATGTCACCTACATATTGATGGTCATGTGAAGTCGTCACAAATTATTATACAGATTGTGTTAAGCATTTACGAACAGTATTGCCTTTATGTAATTAACTCCTTTTACTGGCAAAATAAACTAAAACTGCACAGAAATGTTAGATTGGTACTGATATGACATTTTGGTAAATGCAAGTAAAATTCTGAAACTTGTGTAGAGCTTTTGTCATTATTTGTATTCGTCTATACAATATAATTTTCTTCAATCTCATTCATTAATGAACTCTACAAATATTGCAGATTTTCAGCATACATATCTTGAGATGTGTATGTAACAATTTGTTTGCCATACATACTTGATTGCTGTTTTGCGAGTTCGCAAAGTAGCACCATGAACGTGTATTTGTATGTATGCAAAATGAAAATGTATGAAATATTTATAAGCTGACTTTGCTATGAGGCACACAACTATGACGGTAAATGAGAAAAAATTGCTTTGTTTATTAGAATAAACGTTAGAAATTAGACAACCAATCATTCTGACAAGTGGAACTACTTTTGGATAATTTTGTTTCAGAATTTCAGTGGCTCGGTTATTGTTGTTGGCAACTTGGTACTAAATGGTCACCTGAATGGGCTGAATGTGACATCAGACCTAATGATGCTGGATAGATCTTTCCCACATACTGGTAAGATGTCTTGCAATGTAATTTTCCAAAGCAAATATGAAAAAATACATGATCATGCATGTGCACTGACTATAATAACCATTAATCAAAATCTAATATAAATACTTTATACAGGTCATATAGTCTTCAGAGAAGATACGGTAGCAACAACCATCACACTATCTAATAATTTGGTAGTGGAAAGCCTTAATGGGTTGGATATTATAAAAGCAACATCAGAAGTAGTAGTACTTACAGATAATGCTACTGTTGCGGGTGATCTCCAATTCACTGGCACTGTTGATGGTATTAATCAGGTTACTTCTGTTGATAAACTGGAACTAAAAATAATCATTGGCACTTAAGAAATTTTTGGATTATTCTTTGATATATTTTTGTTTCGTGTCTGAATATGCATTTAATTCGTGTATACATTCCAACAGTTCATTCCCTGCTTGTAAGTGGTAATGTGGACGAAGTAAACATAAATGATCTAGCTGAACGTTCCCTGAGGAAGTCCCCATCTACAACCCAAGTTGTGACTGGCCGCATTGTGGTGAAAGACAATGTTCATTTTAACCAGGGACCTTTCCTTGGAGTGGTGAACAGTAAAGAGTGGACTACACACCTGACAAATGTAATTTCTTGAAGTTTTGACCAAACTCTGGTTTGTTTGATTCACCATAATGTAACCAATTTGCATTTTAAGGATGAAATGGTAATATACGTAACTTCTTTAAAAGGGTAAATGTTTTTCAAAATCATGGGTTAATGGTTGGTTCAGGATGTCAAACACTCTTGAATGACTGTTTTGAACAGTTCTGCTGAGATAATGTCGTGTTAGTACCATAAATGTAAAGGTTGGAAAAGAAAATGAAAGGAAATATGTTCTATTGGCATTAGGAAATGTAATGAAGACTCCTCACATAATGTAATGAAGACTCCTTACAGGTGCATATTTGTTCCTACTGTCAGATCATCTTTGAGCATATATTCAGATATGCATAAATTTAAATATTCCTAGCATATTTTGTGCAAGCAATTGAATTTAATTTTAGATTACTTAAATCGCATTAGACAAAAAGGTAAAAAAGATTTTTCACGGTTTATCAACCAAGCATACTTGGTGCAAGGAACATCCGAGAAATTCAAATAGATGGAACTGGTGCAACAGCCCATTAAAAATATTTTTACTTGCTTAGGCGATGCAAAACTGCAAGTGTGGAGAGGAGACAAGTAACATGTAGGCTACTGGGGCAAGTACACTGGATATACATATATGTGGTGAATATAAAATCAATGGTGCCAACAGCAGCAGCATCAACCAGGAAAACTAATATTCTAGATTTGTTACACTGTTAGAGAACAGTTAGAGAAATGATACTGCAGTTGAGACAGAAGTGATAGATTGATATTGTATTGGCATTATGTAAAGGGAGGCCATGAGTGGTAATATGGATAAAGCCTTTAAAATGGAAGAGGGTTGCTTTAAATGGGTGTTAGAATGGCATGGATGATGCTGTGAAAGATAATGTTTAATGTACGCAAAAATCTACATAAAAAAGTTGGTGAAATTCAGATCGGTATCGGAAAGGAACCAAAATTTGAAGTAACTAAGGAGTAATTTTAACACATGGTAGATGCAGAAATTATCTAATTTTTTTGTGGATGAAGTGGTAAAAGATTAAAGATTTGAAATGCATGTATGAGGATTGTATAAAGATGTAAAAATGTTGAGAGGGATGTGATGTAAAGGGAGAGATTAATGACTGTAGACTTAGAGTATTGGGGTTGACCAGTTATGTTAACTCTTTAGCCATGGCCACCCTTCTGACGAAGTTCCTATGGAGATGAATCAAGCATCAGAAATAGTGTCCACAAAAATTCTATGTCCGCAAAACTGATGCAAGGATGGATCAAGCATCAGAAACATAATGTCTGGAAAACTGATGTCACTTCCATTTGAGTACTTTGCCATCTCTCATTTGTTCATTACCATCTGCAGACAATTGGACATGAAATTTGCAAGGTACATACAGTACTCTAGGTCCATGTTTTGGGTCCATGAGGTACTGATCCGAATGAGGCAAGGCACTCGCAAAGTGTTGTATGAAAAAACTGCCTGATCGTGCATTCTGAGCACCTGGTGCCTAGAAATCTTGCATGTACCCTCTTTTAATTACTTAGAGAAGAATTCGGGCTTTCCTTCCCTAAAAAAGCAAGATCCACTTATCTTGAAGCACAAGTGGATAAAATGATGCACCCATTAGTGAAATTCCCAAAATGAAGTGGCATCCTGGAAGAGTAAAGACTGAACATCCTTCCCTAAAGATAATATGCAGCATACTGAGGTGGGCTGGTTGTTGTCACTGTTAAACACAAATCTCGGTGACCAGATACTCTGTGATTTCACCCTGGCAGCATCATATGCTTGTACCCACCATAAACATTAGCTGTGTATTGCCTTTGAAAAAATATGGGGCAGAAATTTTTCTTTAGACACTGGATAAATAACTAAATATATAGAATCACAAGATGAAGTATTTATCGCATTACTTCAAGTAACTGGTTCTGCCTGAAGGACATAAGATGGAATGTGTGATTAACTTTGCAAAAAATATTCTAATGAACCTTGTTTCCTCAGGTTGTGCTGCAAGATTACCAAGGCACTATTGGTGGTGTCAAAACATTTCTCTATCCAACACATATCAGGAGGAACTTTGATCCTATAAGCATCAACAGCATAAATGTTGCAGACTTGGCTGCTCGCATCCTTACAAAGTCAACTGACCAGATCATCCTCGGCCATTACACCTTCAATAATAGCATTAGTGCCAGTGAGTTCCAAATCCAGTTCATCAAACATGTAGTTTGGTGGTTCCCAGTTGGTGTGCATACCACTAGTGGTATATTGGCTATCCAAGTGGTATGTAGTGTTAGTCTAAGAAGTTTCAGTAGTTAGTAAGAAAATATAGTTTATCAACATATTATGCACATTCTTTAAAGTGCTGCCATAAACAATAGAATCATTTGGTCAAAATATTTACCTTATTATATATGCGTTAGTTAAAAAATAGAGGACAAAAGGGTTATTTGTACGAGACTGAAAAAATGTTTAATCTTGATGTGACTTTACCAGTACAATACTGCTACGTAAAAATTGCAACAGTAACTTTAAGAAAATTTGCATTCTAGGTGATGTTTCAGTGGACATAATAGATGGCATTAGTGTAAATGACCTCCTGTTGATTGATGAAGTTGGGTCTGTGGGAGGAACTATCACCTTCACCAAAAATGTAACATTCCTTGGGGGTCTAAATAGTACCACTGGAGAGTTGGATGGATGTGACATTTTAAAGGTAAACTTTTGACTATAAAGAAATTGTAATTGATCAAATACTTGAAATCTGCTAAAAACTATATGTAAAGGAATTAAAAGTAGTCCTCTGTGCAATAAATGTAAGTTATCATAACTTGAATTTAACAGGCAAATACAAATGCAATTTGGAAAAGTAAGAATGGGACTACTAACCTGCACTTGCCAGTCGTGGTGGACTTGCTGACTGTGATAGGCAGTGTAACCGTTAATGGAGACATACTGGCAGGGACTTCAAGTGTGGTGGATGTGATGCACTTCCTTAACACGCTTGTCCTCAGATCTTCTGATCAGGAAATCAGTGGTTAGCTTTAACTTAAATATGTCTACATCAATTGGAATAAAAAAATGTGCTCTTAAAAATGTGAAAATTTCACTGTTAATGTACTTAAATGAGCCGGAGAATCTGGTGTGACAGTTAATCCATAAAGCTTATAAATTTAACAGGGAGAGTAGAGTTCCTCCGCGATGTAGATATCAACAATCTACATGTTGACACAATCGATGGTGTGAACATTGATAAACTGTACAATGAAACGGTACTAGACAATGTAAACATGGTATGTATGTGTCAATATGATGCATGATAAAGCATATAGAATATAAAGATCTCTGATACACATGATCTACTGATACACAGAATATCTTTTTTAATATTAGAATGTAATATGAACTCTGACTTGGTAAATCTGGCAGGAAATGTAAGCCCAAAAATATTTTCCAGATTATAAAATGCAACTTGGACTTCACCAAGCCACTAACGGTGGGCTCTATGACTGTGACAAGAGCACTGTCAGGTATTGGCATTGAAGGAGTATTGGTGAATGGGATAGATGTGTCAGATGTGGCAACTCGAGTAGTCTTGGCTACAGGTGGCACCTACATCATCAAGGGCCGCAAAACCTTCACTAATGGTTTCCATACATACCACCTTGCTGTTACTGGTAAGAATAGTTATAATCATAAATAATTCTTAATGCTACAGAAGGAACGGGTCATTAATGAATTTGGTAAGTCCTTGGTCCAATGAAGACAACATAAAAGCAATTGAAAGTAATGCACACAAAATCGAAAGTATATTTAAATGAGAATTGTGAAACATTCATTATTGTTGGTTGAACAATAGTAAATCATGATTGCATAGGCAACTGTGACACAATGTGGAAATTTGTGCTTGTAGGCTCTCTAGGTGGAGTGCAGATGGAGGATCTTGTGGTGCTGACAAGCTCAAACATCATTGAGGGTGTTTCCTTCACAAATGCTATCACTATCAGAGGCAACCTGCAGGTAATGAATAGTTGTTTCATTAATGCTAAACTCTTGTTTAAGCATGTAGAAATTTCTGCACTTGTGCTGTACTATAGTTTACTAGTTTTTCAATTCATACTGGATGATTTAGAAAATGACTGACAATCTCTCCTGTGTGAAAGAGAGAGAGAATTGACCGAATTGTATTTTGACTATTTGCTGATAACATTAGCTTCTTGCAAAAATGTTGTGTGGTGAACGGCTGGGTTAGATATAACGAATTTCCATCCATCCAATATTTAGAAATCTTTGAAATTGCCATTTGTTCACTTTCTCTCGATGAGCATGGTAATAATGCAAATACCACCTTGGTTGTTTACTGGAACTATGTAAATCTTTACATATAACTGCAGTACATCGAGTTCATGATGGGTAATATCACTCTAAAATGTATTTTTCCACAATTTATTCCTGCTGCAGGTGTCAGGCCTTGTGGATGGTGTGGACTTGGCACATCTATTCAATTCAAGGGTGACACTTGACCAGGACCAGACATTACTTGGCTCTTGGACTTTTGAAGCCATCAGAGTTGAAGGTACACTGCTTTTCTTAATGTAACTGACTTGTTGGGAATCTTTTAAAGGCTGAATGGACCTGATAATTTTCATAAACCTTAATTCTTTACAGGTGACCTTGAGGTAGATGAAATTAATGATGTACAGATATCAGACTTGGTGGTTAAATTTGGCAGAAAATCACAAGAGATTACTGGCAATAAAACAATAGCTGGTGGCCTCCATGTGACTGGAGGCATACAGACCAATCTATTAAATGGCCTAGACATCCTGGACCTCAACAGGACTGTTGTTAGAAAAGACCAAGATGCTATTATAGTGGGAATGGTGGTAAGTAATTTGGTATTAATTTCAATTGGACAAGGGAAATTGCCTATTTACATCTTGACAAAACCTGAAAAAAGGAGCAATTTGTATAGCATTTTTCTTTTTTCAAAATGGATGACCAAACAGTTATAATTATTCATACTGTAACACTCTATTACCATTTGCTGGTAAATTATTAAAGAAATGGTAGTTACTGCAGAAAGCACTTGTAATCAAGTAAAGGGGAAGGTAACTATGTGAAATGAAGTATGGAAAATGGTTATCTTTGAAGGATGCTGTCAAATTAGTCAACTGATCGGATATGAATGCACTGTGGATGGATATAGACCATATGATGAAATGGCTGAAGATGTTATAAATTCATATAACTGCAAATGATAACATTTCAGACCTTTGAAAATGTAGTAAGAGCAACCAAGAATGTGGTAGTGAGAGGCACTGTTAATGGTTTTGACCTATCGGAATTGAACTACAATCTATCGCCACTAAAAAGAATTATTGATGAGCAGTATCTGCGCATAAACAGACTACAGTCACTTCTGGATTCCTTTGCAGTAGCCAACTTTACAAGGAGTAAGTTGACACTTAAATTTCGTATGTGCCTTTATATGTGTAGCATGTCATTATCTTGCTTTAAACATGCATACCCTACAGATGATTTAGATTACAAAGTATATTTCTTTTAAATCCAGTAAGGCGATTTGAGCTAGCATATCTGGAGAAAATGGGATTTGTTGGCATGGAAAGCTTTGGTAATCTCTGGTTTGGAAAGAATCATAACCTTGAACTGCACAGTTACCTTGCTGTCAGAAGCCATGGTAGTGACTGTATTTGCTGTAACCCAAACACTTCCTTCTTCCAGGTATGTTGATTTTTAATGAACAGAAAGATGTTGACAGGCTAAATACTAATGTACAAAATATTTCGAGAATGCACAGCTATTCTTTGTATTGGATATAAAATGTTAAATTTTGAAAGTTTAGCATCTGACAAAACAGTAAGTAGATGTTGACACAAGAATTTAGTTAAAATGGCATATTTTATTCTATTTATGGAGCTATGTTTATCTCTATGCAAAGGTGAACTCTGATGGTACTGTATCCAGCAAGGCAACTCTGGACTTGTCTGGGGCAGTGTTTATCTTGACCAACCCAGCAGTGAACCTTCAAATAACACTAAACAGAAGGTACGTGACTTTATGAATGTAGATAAAAGTAGCCAGTTGTAATAAAAGCCAACAACCAGGCACCTAAGTGGTGAGAAGACCACAACAGGGTAGTGATGAAGGCACCTAGCAGTTTGCCATTGATAAGGTAATAAAGACTGACATCCAAAACCTTGTCACACTTGATGCTTTATCTGCCAATAAAATGCCAATAATGAAGTGCTAAAGAAAGCCTAGCTTAATGAAACATAAACTGGTTCCCAACAACAAAGGTGAAAACTGTATTGGCAAGGCAGGCAGTTCATTACAGCTGTTCAGGCTGCATGGTAAAAATTCATTGCCAAAGGATTTTTACAAGGATTGGAAAAAAGGTATACATTGGAGAGACACGAGGTAAGTTTGCTGCAGCATGCCACATAATAGAGCTTAAGCTTCCAAGATGTGAAATGTAGAAAACCTGCTATGATTAATGACCCAAGACCATAGCTATCTACTATATACATTTTTCACTATAATCCAAAGCACTATTGCATTGAATTCAATATCGGTGAAAATGTTATTGCAGATTGAGTGGGTAAACTTTGAAGATCTAATGGAAATAAAATTGTGGCCTAGTTTACCTTGAAATGCACAAATGTATCAACATTCAAATATGGATTTTGAAAGTTTTGATCAACCACATACCACTTGATATGAATATAAAGTGAAAATTGGAGTGGATTTTCTAATTGTAATCGTCATACAATAGCAATATTTTTGATTTGGAGAAAGCCAATGATACTCCCAAGATTAGTTTCAAAAGGCAACTATACAAAGATGGCTTTTGAGGCAGACTATAAAGGTTTATCAAACAGTATTGTAAGGAAGAAAATTAATGGTGAGGGCTGGTTGCAAATATTAAAGAGAATTCCCATAGGAAGGTGTGCTGTAGTTACCTGATTAATTTCTGCCATTAAAGGTGTTGTAGACATAACTTCAGGGGATGCTAAATTATCCTCTACTGTTGCTTGGCTATTCCATCTCCTCCTGAAGTTGCTGTAGGACACTTTCAACCAGCTGTTAAGATTACCAATTTGTCAGATAAGTGGTCTTAATATCACAACAAAAAGCTGTAGCTGTACATTTTAAAAACTATGAAATGTTGGTAATTCCATTTGTATTACTGAAATGCATTCTCACGACTTATAAAAAAAGCAGTATTGCACACTTTTTAACAGGATTCTGACAATGGACCCTCTTATCAAAAACCTTAAAAGTAATGACATACCTACCTTCAAACCACATTCTCTGGTCATGTATAATACTTTGATAATGAAGCTAGTAATAACGAAAGATTAAAATTGTATGATTAATGAGAAACGAAATTTTATCCAAACATTGTACTGTATACTTGTGTTCTTGGATATTAATCTAAATCATAGGTTGAATGCTAAAATATTGATTCAGATGCTCAGGCATTAACTCTGCCAAACCCCATATCAGTGTACAGTAAATTGCGGTGTGCCAGGATATCCATTAGTAATACTGATACTCTTAGTAGACTGAGCAGAATTAGTGTAATACTGTCTCTAGAAAATTTTCTTGCAAGTAATGAAGTATGACTGGTGACATGTTATTCATGTCAAACATATCGGAATGGATTTATGTTCAATGCATGTACTGCAGGCTATTTAGTTGGGTTTATTACACTGACTTGCTTGAGACATGTAGCTCACCTTTTACTGCGTAGCACACCTTTTACTACTCCATATCCGCACAGTAAGTGAATCTTGTGTAAAATAAGGTATAGAATATACTTAGAATATGGTACTGAATTTGCCATTAAGTACACCACCAGGAAAAGTATAAAAACAGCAAGAGCTGATGATAAAATATGTGCACACTATTACCGAGTAGGTTATCATATTTTGAATCGTCTCGCTTGTAACTGGTAGAATGTTGCTTATTGTTTTCCGAGTGAAACAAGTAAATCTGAAAATTCTACATGTACTCTGGTTGTCAGTATCATGTTTTAAGCAGTTAAGGCCTTTGTTCCCTTTATGTGGAATTGCACAATTTACAGTATATACTTTAGATATATACTTTTAATTGATTCTACATATCAAAACCAAGATATGAGCTTGCTAGGCTGTAATCTCTGTAATGAAAATGCTAGACTGTAATATCATTTTCACTCTCAAGTAGAGCATAAAGTTGTGAGTGTCATTATTAGAGGGGTGGCAAGCCCACTTGTTAATGATGTTTGCATTGGTCATCTGAAAGCAATGGCAGAAATTACTGTTCCAACAAGATAGGAAGTAGCTAATATTGTGAACCTAGTTACTTGTCATTTTTCACAATCTTTCCACCGATCAATTTAATGCATCTGTAATCAGTCCAACCTGAAATTATCATACCAATTTAAACATAACTATTTGTCTCCACAGCCAGCTTATTAAAAACACAGGAGATTGCAGCGAAATCAGGACTAAGAACATGACAGATTTTGTCAGCAGCCAGGTGGCAAGTATGCTTTTAGTAACAACAAAGCAAAGCCAAGTGCCTTCAAAAGAATCGTGTTAAGAAGATTAGTTGGGAATGGGAATCGTGAGTAAAATGGTATTGTTCATTACAGGTGCACAGAGGGTGTCCCAACTAACATTGCAGTTGATGACATTACCTCAGAACCACCAGTGAACTTGATGACTGTTATGTCCTATCTTGATGTTGTGATTGATGCAAGGATGTTTGTGGATAATGGGCTAGTATACATTGTAACACTATCCATTCTCCATCATGGTAAGTTTCACAAGTATGTATTTTGGTTTTAAACGGTGAAAAGTCATTCAATATGGGTTGACTATATTTTTTTTATTTGAGCACCTGTAAAAAATGATTTATCATTTATTGAATGTATTTATTTTCAGGCTCATAACTTTAATTGCCAAGGCTAGGGCATACAAGTGCTTGTGTCATTTTCACTGTCCTTTATCATCAATTTCTTTGAAATTATGCATGATATACAATTGTAGAACAGGAGCAAATAAATTCAGACTGCCAGAGTCTGCTAAAGGAGTTTACAATGAAGCATTTACACGATTGAAAAAGGCACTTCTGAAATTTTGGATACCGAATGAATTTTGTATGCAGTGTAATAGTTGTGTGTGTTAAGGTAGTGTGAAAGGATATGTCAGTCTTGTTAGATGTGGTAGGAAATGTTCACTACATTAGACTGTATAAGCTGGGTTGTATGAGCAAAATGAGGCTGTATGTACCTTATCTATTCCATTTAAATATGAATGGATAAGAAAATAGGAATGTACCATTTGCTGTTCTGTAGAAAAGCAAACCAATATGTAAATATTAGACCAGACACTCCCTGAAGTTACTGGAAACAATACACAAGAACCAGTAGAAAATTAACGATCAGATCAACTAACATTCATAATTAACATCAGTCTTGTGAAGATCTGTTGAGCAACCTGTTTTTGAGTACCTGGGTTGACCGAGTGTTTTACCCAGCTGTTGTTCATTCTCCAAACACTTTAGCCTCGCCTGAACTTGTATATTTTTACAAATTTCATAATGGGGAGAAAGTGACCTATTCTTAATCTGGTAGAGAATTGTGTGAAACTCGTTAAGGATGAGGTGGCTGAGATTTAGTTTAACCCACTTTGCAACTGTTCTAGACTTCTACCATATCAGCACTTTCCTGTATCTCTTAATTTTGTGCTTAAGTCAACTGATTGTGCTCTAGTCCTCGAAATGCATCATTCCAAGAATTTTGCTTGTAAATCATTTGTATTTACCGCACTGAAAGTTTATATTGACTTATCAAAGCTCACTGTCAACAAAACTTTTTTTCGAGTAATGTTTACAATGGTAGAAGTTTAATAGGTTACTGAAGAGTAGCGCTGATACTTAAAGGGGTAAAAGAGGGCACAGTAAGACTTTTCCAAAGATACCCAGAGGGTAAAAGTTTCTATATTACATCTGTCTCTTCTGTTTGCTGGGATTTTAACAACTGGAGGGAGAATGAACATAGTCATATGAAAGTTGGTACGAAAGAGAGACTAAGCTTTACTTGTAAAAGGATGAAATAGGGTATTAACATGGGAGAATTTGGAAGGCTTTTGGGTACCACACGGTGTATCTCACAGATCCAGACCAAGTGACTTGACAGTTGTGTTCAGTTGGAGAGACTTAGGACAATGTCCTTTCAGAGAGAATCCTCCAGTAAGCTTGTGCTTAAGGAACCTTGTGAACATCATGAGATTTGCTGGTGCCATTTGTTTGGAGTGATGGTATAATTTTTCTTGTATAATCTACAGTTTCTATACAAAATAACATTAGTCAGACAAGGGGAACAAATAGTCACCAGGATAGTCATTGGTAATATTTCCAGACTGTCTAAACTGAAACATGTAAATTGAATGGCTTTTAGTGAGGACTACAAATTGAACTAAGTATTGCAGCAAATGTTTTAGTTACCACACTGATGCTTTTTATAGGCATTTTTATTGCTACTTTCAGAAAAATCCTCGCTTTGCTCATTTCACTGACTTTAAGGTGATAACGAAGGAGGGAAAGATATACAGCCTTCCACTCCTGCCCCCTCACAGTAGACCTATAACATGACTATTTCATCTTATATATATATATATATATATATATATATATAGGTATAAGGAACATTTCTAACCTGGATGTTATAACCATTTATCCATACAGATTTCAACCAAACTGGAACCGTTATAAACACATTGAAAGTAGACCTATCCTTGAACACTGTGGTTGCTGTATGGTACAACGAAATTAGTTACAGTGCCTCTACACTGGACCTCACTCTGGTAAGTATACAATCCATTGAAAAGAAGGATGTCTGTTCATTTACAGGTAACTGTTTTGGCATTTAAAAATGTACTTGCCACACCAGATTTTGATTTGCTAAAGCATTTACACTTTAACATTTGTAATTGAGGATAACTTTAAGTGGTAAATAATTTTACATAAGGGTGAAAAAGGTAGTTGGTCAAGAACTAGTACACATAGAAGGATTAGCCTAAAAGTATAGTTTGCTTTCAAAAATGAACAAAATGCAAGTATTACTTTGATGAAACTAACTTTTCCTAGTTTTATGCTTTATATAGTATGCTGCTAATGAAATCGGTCTTCATGAAAAGAATTTACACCTTTTAAGCTAGCATTTGCTCAAAGGCTACTGCTGTTATCTTTATGATAACTGGGCACAATACTACATGGTATCATTGAATATGCCGAGAAACTACTCCAAGCATTTTCAAAAGATATTTCAGGAATGCCAGAAGTACTAGCTCCTAGATTTTTACCTGTAATGTGGCCATTTATATCAAATGTACTCTAACAGAGTAGACAGTCTACTTGAAGACCATGAGCATCCATATTCTTGGCAAACTATCAAGATGAACAAGGGCAAAGGCAAATGCCTTGCCCAACAATGTACATAGGGTATTTCAAAAAAGTAGGTTTCCTGCACCTGCTTAGGAAAAGTCAGGACTCATAGGGTTGCATGGAATGTGAAAGGGGTGAATGTTAAATGCAAGTAAATGGAAATATTTAGGTGATTCAAGAGTAATAAGTGTGAGGGAGACAGTTATGGGGTATGAGGACAAAGATTGGAAAGAAGTTACGTCAAGTGGAAGTAAAGCGATAGGCTATGAATGAAAGTTAAATTTTAGGAGATGAACGATAATAAACATTAGTTTTTGGTTAGTAGTTAAAAAAAACTGGAAAATGAAAAAAAATTAAGTTCGTAGATAAACTTTGTACCATTTGCTATTCTGTAGAAAAGCAAACCAAATGTAAATACCAGACCAAATACTCCCTAAAGTTATTGCATGCAATACACAAGAACCAGTAGAAAATTAATGTTTATCAAGAATGAGTTTTGTACAGCAATGTTAAGTAGGTGTGGGGTGCTAAGCAAAACCAACATTGGTTAAAGATATATAGGACACTTGTATGAACTGGTCTGATCACTGGTGATACATTTAAGGTACAAAAATGTTGGTATATAAATATGGTATAGATATAGAAATGACTAGTTAAATGATGTAAAGTCAAAATAATTTTTGGAAAGAAGCAAATGGCTACAGAAGAATAAAAAATGAATACACTGAACAAGGTTAGATAATTGACAGTAACAAATGTGGTGCTAGGATAGGCCAGTGAGAAAGTAATCTTGATAAATCTCTGAAATCCTTGTTCGTGCCCTATTTTGAGTATGAATCCACTAATTTAGCAACTCTGGAAATGTTGCTGTTCCCCTGACAGCCTATGAAAATTACAATGTATTACATCAGTGATTCTATAGAAATAAAATAGATAGGAATTGCAGTAGTCATACTGGGGAGTACTCAAAACAGCAAGGGAGATACACTGCAAGAGGAACGGTGATGATTTTCAGCAATTTGTCCACTCCTAAAAGTGTATGTGGTTCCTTAAGGCTGTAATAGTATCACTCTACTTTGAGGAAAATTTGATCTGGATCAGGTCTAGAGGAAGACAATGGATCTTTGCTGTGAAACATCCATTCTATGAAAGATATGTAAAAAAAAATCATCAACCTAGAAGAAAGAAATTGTCACCAATGCACTTCCACCTTGTACAGCAGGATAATTTGTGAAAGATGTAGTACACAAACTAGAAAATACACCTAGCTATTGTTTCCCTTAAGCTTCCTTTAATGACTATGAAATTTCTTAAATCAGCGTTTTTGCCCTATTTGTGTTCACAACCACATATGTAACAAAAAATTCAGGAACTTGTCCTAAATTGTTCAAATTCATTCCTTTTCAGATCAAGGGAACATTGTACCTTTTGGTGGCCAACCATATGAAGGCTGATGAGGTGAATACTTACAGAGCAACATCACAGCTGTATCTGTGGGATAGCATTGGTAGAAAGGTGTGTAATGTTAGGTGTCATTGTTACAAATGGGGTCATCCTGATTTAATAGGATGGCAATCATTCTGGTGCAACATTTAAAGTTCAGGCAAGTAGCCTACCCTACACCAGAGCCATTAATGCCGTTTGACTGCAGGCTTGAAACTACATTTTTGTGATCATTCTACTGCTACACTTTCGTGACACCAATGTTAATTATCCATATATACCAATATAACAAAAATGTTAAATTACAGTTCCAGTTGAAGGGACAATACCTCGCTGAACACGTAACATCAGGATTATTCTTTAACTCTCTGCTACCTACCGAGGAAACCTTTTTTGCCCTGGCACAGCTAAAGGCTGCTCATTCTCCAGTATTTGAAAACAATCTCAAATACACCACTGAAGTACTAGTAAGTGGGTCTTTCTTTTTTTGTAGCGCTTCATTTTATAGTCCTAAAAAGGTTGTGTAGCTGATACATTGATCACATTAAAGGAAAGTTTTTTAAAGGACTTCTGCTCAAAATGACCAACCAACAGATATTCCGGTATAATGAAGAAGAAAAAATCTTTGAGGAGTTTGAATGCTTGCCAGCCTTTGGTGTGTTGGACCAAACTACATTAACAGTAGACTGCACGCTGTACTTGCTGTTACTCTCTAAGGAAAGTCTGCATGTTTATCAGTACTATCCACCAGAAGTAAGTATCAATCAATGCAGAAATTGTCCATTTGATAAAAATGAACATTTAGAAAAGGTAAAATACTGAGATATATAACTACAAAGTAAGCAAATATTAAAGGTAGTAGAATTATCTGGATACCTTTGTAATGACTAATATTTTTCCCATCAGGGTTTCAGGATCTATCAGACCATGAAAGTTCAAAATGCATATGCCCTTGTAGTTGTGGAAGTATCTGGGGGTACTTTTGTGGTGGTGTCTGTCCAGTCCCCTCCAGGAGTGGAGATTCTGAAAGTAAACATTAAGGGTGTAAAGCCATACAAATTGCTCCTCTAGTTTTCAAGAACATGCAAGGCCTTTGATTGTAAAATCTATCACAAGAACAATTATCAAATATATATTAAGAATTTAGCTATCTTTTTAACCTGTAATTGCAAAGTTGGATATTGACATGGTAAAAGGGAGTGAATGTAGATGAAATGAATGGTTATACAGACTTTTAAGCTGTGGAACTCTTTTTCTAATGTCTCCAAATAACTCTGACCTGGCACATTTCAAATTTTTCCATTTCCTCTAAAATTCAAGTTTCCTTCTCTTCCCTCCCTCGCTAGCCATCTCTATATTTCAATTATGACCCAGCTTCGATGTGGACTTTTGCTGGTAACTGGGGCTTTCAAGGGGAAAAAGAGTAAGATGGACACATAAACATGAGGGATACACAATTGAGCACAAATGTTGATATACACATTGTATGCAAATCTAGACATAACTGCATGCACATGGCCATTTACCTGCATAAAAATCTTGCCGAAACAATTGACATTTTGGTTAAAGAATTTGGATTCACTAGAGATAAACACAAAATGAAAAATCTGTGCAGAGAAAAACTATGAAATGAGGCTTTATGCACTTGTTCTACCTTAAGCAATGGTTAAAGTTGGATGAAAATAAAAACCATAATACTGCACTCAAAAGTATGCATCTACCTATATCTCTGATGCCCATTACAACTGGAAGTCCCTCGAGGGACAGTTAAGTCAATACTACCATAACTAGTACTCTTCGTGCCACTTCTTAAACCTTAAGTGCTTCACCCTTAACAGACCACTGGCAGAGGGTAATTAATGCATTGTATGCAGAGGCTCCTACAGACTACTATAATGCTACTACCCAACTGTTTCTACATAGTACACTATCTACTGCTCCTACCATTTGGCAAAAAGGCAGGGCTAGCACATAATGCTCACAGCAAGAAAATTGAGATTTGTGAAGAATGAGCTGTGAGAGATGAGCATTGTACAGTGTTGCACATGACAAGGAGATAGTATGCTTGAACAGAATGCCAGTAGTCCATGCGTAAGCGAGGCAGAAAGAAATGACAGCTACCTGGGTCACAGGAGTGCATCTTGACAACCACTGGAGTGCTGACTAAGCAGCTGTCATTAACCCTCGTATACCTGGTAAGGAGGGTATTACTCAAAAATATACCTCCCTGGTAGTTGCCTGCCTACCAACTTCTACCTACAAAAATATGGTGGCAGAGTTAGTGCACTTCAGAAGACCTGATATATATAGAGGTCAACAGGAATAAACATTTTCAAAATGAGGTAATGTACTTAAAAGGCAAGTAAATAAACTATATGAAAAAAGATTTCATGAAAATATAATAATGTACCTAGTTGGTAAAGGAAAAAACATGCATCAGTTTAAAACATCTAAACCAATGCAAGGATGTAAATGTCTCGGTGCATCATTCTTGGCAGGAATGAATGACTATGTACTTAAACCCCCCTAAATTGTCCCATCCACTACATTCAAAAATACATTGTACCTGGTTTAGCAAGTTATCACTGTGCAGTATTGCTCCATTTCTAGGACATTTCCTACCATGTTATAGTCTACTGGAAAAATCATTCAATTCTTAGCATTAGGAAAGTGATTGGACCCTGTAATTCTGATTATCTGGTGCTTCTCTGCTAGTTAATGTGATGGTAAAGGTTGGACCTAGTTAGGGTATTCACTTTTGGGTTAAACTACTTATATCCAAAAATAGGTAATTTAGGTGGCTTGTCTCCATTACTGCTGGTAGATCAACCTATTACAATAACTGAGCCATGCCATTATAAAATGCATTGCAGAGTAGAGAAATAATCTTGGCAGTTACCAAAAAGTGGATTGGATTAAAGGGCAGTGAAGAACATCAAACAAGCACCACTCCTCAATTTATATGAAGTGGTATAATTGGTGTTAGCATCACAAGCTAATTAATTTTCCATCAACTACTTCCATAAGATGCATAGAATTCAGTAGCAGTTAACCTGTAGTGGTTATGGTTCCCAAATCCCCTAGTAATGGCAACATGTGTTGGGCCACTGCATCATTTTTTTTTTTTTTTTACAATTCAAAGGCTGGCAAATATATTTGCAAGACTTGTATAGAAATAAGTTAAAGAACTAATTCAACTATGTAGAATGCTTTATCATGCTATCTAATTGAATATATATATTTTTTGTCAAATATATGGCTGCTTCCCATACGAAATCTAACCAACCTCCAGTCTGAGGCAGAGCTGGTCATGTCTGCAAATGTTGCCATGTAAAATTGTGAAGGACTTTACAGACAACCTTAATCTGTTTTGGTTCATCCAAATATTTTATCAATACATTTAATGGATGGCAAATCTAAAATATGCATAAACACCAAAATCTAATGTACTGGCAACTAGTTGATTAATCTGTTTTGCATGTTCAGAAAAGGTGTTTCTTATAAAGGTAACCAGATGCTTTGTACTTATATTTCCAGTTGCCCCTTTTATAAGCAAGATAATGTGGATTTTCAATGTATATTTAGTTGATATCCGATTCATATATTAAGATTTCAGAAGTGAAAAACTAATGTCTGTGAAACCGAATGTTCATATTACAATACATGAAAGTACTGTACAAAATCAAGGCTGTAAGCACTTGATCCAAATAATGGAGTTCAGGACAATGCTCATGCAGCACGAGACCAAACTACTGAATGGCATCAGTTAGTGCTGTGCTAGACTGACAATTCAAAAAAAATTTACATCACTTCAGTGGATTTTCATTTATTACACCCAAACTAAAGTATAAACATAACGGGTTTCTCTAATACCTAAATTCTTGAAAATACGAAGATATACAAACCCATCAATTTGAAATTATAATTTACCTAGGTGCTGTCTTGTGGAACAACTGAAGAATATTGTCATGTACAGTGACAATAATAGGCTTTTGCTTAAACTCAAAATATTTGTTTCCAGTACAATGGAAATGAAAGCTGTTGCCAATGTGCTCGACACTTCTAAACCCACACTACCTCTGGTAATTTGTTTTTGCTTAACTTGTAATCAAACTTGGTTTTCAATGATGCAGAATAAGTTCTCAAAACAGCAATACTAATAGAATACGGGACAGTCTTCAAACAAAGAATACATCATGGAGCAAGGATTTATAACGGCCTTTGTGAGCACACCACCACATTTTGTAGCATCTTAATCCACATCAAATAAAGCAGTAATGGGATTGTATACATTTGTAAATACAATGCAAAATTATACAAAACCCAATATCCACACTTTCCCTTACCTTCAACGAGGGTTTTCAACCTTAATGTCCTTATAATTAGGGAAATAAATGTAAAATAGAATAGCATTTTAGTAACCAGGGCAACTATAATATGGGAACTTGATAATATTCCTACGTTTATCAAATTTACATACCAACTATCATCCTGCTTTTATCCTACGCCCATTCCATCCGGCAATTCCCATCAAGGGTTGGCCAGAGCAAAAACATGTCTATTATCCCAGTCATTTATTATCTATATACTTAGTCACCGTCTCCCACGTTAGCGAGGTAGTGCAAGAAAACACACGAAAGAACGGCCCAACCTACCCACATACACGCACATATACATACCTATACATTTCAACATATACAAACATATGCACACAATGCCTTCATCCATTCCCACAGCCACACACGAAAAACAGCATCCCCTCCCCCTTTCGAGGTAGTGCTAGGAAAAGACAAGGCCACATTCATTCACACTGTCTCTAGCTGTCATGCATCGAAACTACAGCTTCCTTTCCACATCCAGGCCCCACAAAACCTTCCATAGTTTACCCCAGATGCATCACATGCCCTGGTTCAATCCACTGACAGCACATTGACCACCGTATACCACATCAGTCCAATTCAATATTCCTTGTGGAGTGGCGATGGGAATGGACGAAGGCAGCAAGTATGGATGTATACATGTTTGTCTATGTATACGTTGTAATGTACAGGTATGCATTGTGTGTGGGCATTTATGTATATACATGTGGGTGGGTTGGGCCATTATTTTGTTCGTTTCCTTGCGCTACAAGTATAATAAATAAATTATATACACACATAAAAGTAATTAATCCCTGGGGATTGGGGGAAAATACTGCCCACATTTTTGGGCAGGTTCTAAAAAGGAAACCAAGAGCGATGGGAGAGGGTGGTCGGAAATCGTCCCTTCCTGTGTTATGTAAAATAAACATAGCAAGGAGTCAAACTAGGAATTTTTCGTCCTATACTTGGTCATCTCTTCTTGACACTACCTCCCTCACGAAGGAAATGGTGAGCATACATGTGAAAAAATAAAGGTAGTTCCATAAACAACAGTGGCTAATGAAATAATCACAAATTGTATAATTTATTTTCAATAAAATCTCTAAAACAATAACAATACACTTTTTAAAGGAGCAATAAACTTAACAAGACAAACTGATATTCATATGTGTAATATGCTTGGATCTACACCCTTTACATTAACTTTCAGCTTCAGTAGTCCTGGAGGCGATCTTGTTGATACCATGACAAAGCTTTCACCTCCTACTTTCACTATGACAAGTGCATAAGGGTTTTCAAGAGGCACTTTTTGATACAACTTGAAGCCCTAGGAGAAAAAAATCACATGAAATTCTTCCAAAAATCTGCAAATTAGACAAATATAAACATAAAACAAGCAGTACTGCTCATCATGTTCATGAATACATATCAAACTCAAAAAATACTTGTGCGTCGTGGGCTTTTATCATACTCTACTAACACGATTCCCATGTCTTGCTTGTATCAAGATTAGTCTTCCACATAACACCAAACAAGATTTCATCGACTTTCACACATTCCCTTATCTGAATTGCTGGTTTTCCATGTAAATGTCCTTTATTTTAATTCATTAAAATTACAAT
>JAUUDZ010456727.1:0-12384 GCA_032361705.1 Panulirus versicolor | reverse complement strand
CTCCTTCCCAAGCTCACTTACTCTCACCACTCTCTTCACCCCAACATTCTCTCTTCTTTTCTGAAAACCTCTACAAAGCTTCACCTTCGCCTCCACAAGATAATGATCAGACATCCCTCCAGTTGCACCTCTCAGATATTCATATAACAATGAAAGTAATCACTTCAGAAATATACTTTGTCCTCAACATTAATTCTGATAAAATATAAAAGTTTTCCAGGTGTTTTGGCACAAAAAGCTAAAAAGTGCAGGAGGAAAGGGTAAGTGTCGAGTTAACACTGCAAGATTTACAATTCATTTTACCAACATCAAAAATTATATTTATTATATTTTTCTTATATAATAAATTTTTCTTTGTTACACGCAATGTGATTCACTAATAATTCTTTTTATAAGAGCAAAATTATAAAAGTTTGTAAAATTACCAGCTGCATCAGTTACACACTGAGGTGTCAAAGTCAGGCAGGTGCTGGCAACACCCCCTCCACTTGTGCTAAAATCACCTTCTCCTGTTCCTGTTTGGTCAACTGTCAGTGCTGGAAAAGTCCATGTCCATAAAAACACTCTTCACACGATACAAAGACAGATTATCACAGTCAAGTAATTTAGGATCATTTGCCTTGTCTTCTAAATCCAGCTAAATGTCAATCAATATCCTTTTCTTCGAAAACTTACATAAATGCACTGTTATTGGCTCGACTGAAGGAAAAAGTATTATGCACACCATCTTGGCAACCATCAGGCTTGGTGCACAGCCTTGAAATAGAGGTGTACAACAATGCATAAATTTAAAACTAAAGTGTCACTGTGTTTGATTTAGAGTTAACTCAAAAGTGCATAATATTTACTTTGAAGATGTTATTCAAAGATTCAGAAGCATTGTGAGTAAAGTTGTAATCCATTCACAAATGTGTTTGATAATACTTTCAAGTCTGGACCTTATCCATATTCATTGTACATAAGCACTACTTACAACATGAAAAAACAAAAAATCACTGATTGCAAGAAACAGTCAAAAGAATATATGATAGATATAGAATTAGGAGTCAAGTGTGTACCAGTGCATACAGGAAAAGACAGAACATAAATTGTATGTACACTTTCTGTTTAATGGCTCACCTTATAGAGGACTTGGCTTTATAAAGAGGGCCTGGATCAGTGAGAAAGTTTTCCAATTCAGCTTCACTGGTAATGATGTAAGACCTGTGGAGGTTTTGTAAGCAATGTTTTTACTATACAGTACAAAACATGCCATGAAAAGTCACATTCATTGGACCAACCTGACTGATGCTCTGTCATAAATGTAGAAAAAGTACTCTCTGTGTTTATTACAGGTACAGAGTTTTTGGTGAACCCCCACTTCAAAAGTATCACAACTAACATACTAAAAAATTCATAAATTTTCTTTTTAAAAAAGTTACCACAAGCATTTACCTTCTCTCAGTGGATAAAGCTTAAAATTACCATGACAACTCAGCAACATGTACAATGTACAATATTGTACAACATGTACAACATGTACAGCAACATGTACAACTCAGCAACATGTACACGGCTCCATTCGCTACTAAGTCCACCCCCAGATATTTAAGACACTTCAATTCCTCCAATTTTTCTCCATTTAAACTAACATCCCAACTAACTTGTCCCTCAACCCTGCTGAACTTTATAACCTTGCTCTTATTCACATTTACTCTCAACTTTCTCCTTTCAAACACTTTTCCAAACTCAGTCACCAACTGCAATTTCTCACTTCAGTCAGCCACCAGTGCTGTATCATCAGCAAACAACAACTGACTCACTTCCAAGGCCCTCTCATCCCCAGTTAACTGCATACTCACCCATCTCTCCAAAACTCTTGCGTTTACCTCCCTAACCGTCCCATCCAAAAACAAATTAAACAATCATGGGGACATCACATACCCCTGCCACAGACCAAGTTTCACTGGGAACCAATCACTCTCCTCTCTTCTTCCTACTTGTACACATGCCTTACACCCTTGATAAAAACTTTTCACTGCTTCTAGAAACTTACCTCCCACACCATATACTCTTAAGACCTTCCACAAAGCATCTCTATCAACCCTATCATATGTCTTTTCCAGATCCATAAATGCTAAATACAAATCCACCTGTTTTTCTAAGTATTTCTCACACATTCTTCAAAGCAAACACTTAATCTTCACATTCCTACCACTTCTGAAACCACACTGCTCCTCCTTAATCTGATGCTTTGTACATGCCTTTACCCTCTCAATCAATACCCTCCCATGCAGTTTTCCAGGAATACTCAACAGACTTATGCCTCCATAGTTTGAACACTCACCTTTATCCCTTTTGCCTTTGTACAATGGCACTATACATGCATTCCGCCAATTCTCAGGCACTTCACCATGATCGATACAAATAATGAAAATCCTTACCAACCAATCAATAACACAGTCACTCCCTTCCTCAATAAATTCAACTGCAATACCATCCAAATTGTCACCTTGCTGGATTTTATCTGGGCAAGGCTTTCACCACCTCTTCTTTCTTCATCAAACCTGACTCTCTCACATTGCACACCAACCCAACCAAAACACTCTACATGTCACTTTATCATCAAACACATTCAATAAACCTTCAAAATACTCACTCCATCTCCTCCTCACGTCATCACTACCTGTTATTACTTACCCCCTTGCCCCCTTTACCGATGTTCCCATTTTTTCTCATCTTACACACATTATTTTCTCATCTTACACACATTATTTACCTCCTTCCCAAACATCTTTTTATTCTCCCTAAAGTTTAATGATACTCTCACCCCAACTCTCATTTGCCCTCTTTTTCAACCTTTGCACCTTCCTCTTGACCTCCTGCTGCTTTCTCTTCCATCTTTCAGTCATTTGCACTCCTTCCTTGTTAAAATCATGACCACTGTATCGACTGGAGTAATGCTAATTCAGTTACTTTCTGTAACTCTTTTACCACGAGAAATATCATCGAATCTTCTAGTATTAAATAAATAAAGAATTGTAACATTTATATTAGTGAAGGTCTATATAAACTGGATAGCTTTGTTATGGGCCAAATTTGTAAATGGTTCCCCTTCCTGTCCACACAATAAAAAAAAAGAACTTACTCCCAAGGAGTCCACATTTCCTTGCTACAGGAAGTATCCTTGGGATGCAGGAGCTTCTAGAAAGAGATCATGGGTAACACCTGGACTATTTCTCTGAATACGGTCCCAGAGTAATTATAAATAAAATATATAGATATTCCTAGGTTCAGTGAACAGTTCTGACACTACCTTGCTAGAATTAGCAAAAGACATATTTACCCTAGCCAAAGGTAGGTATCCATTTATCAACAAGCACCAAAGAAAGAATGAATTGCTAGGTTGGTTGTGGGCCGACTACTGCACCTAGGAGAGTTTTTATAAGGTTATGGTCAAGAGTTCTAATAGCCATGACCTGCTAATTAGCTGGTGCACTGTATGTGAGATTAGAGTGAGGTGGATTGTAGCTCCATGCTACAGATACCTGTGTATCATCTCAACCCACGTTCAAAGTAGAATATGCCACACACACTCTTCTTAAATGTTTTGTTGTTGACTACCCCTACATCCTCAAGTGTCAGAGACCTGTCAGTAATGCCTAAACAAGTTTTATACCTAGAAAATAAATTTGCTTGAGTGGGAATAACTGTCAAAAATGCAAAATAGTTTCAGGTACTGACACATGATTATTTTGTGGTGGTAAGGGTCACTTCAAGAACTTTATAAATTAAGGAAAGCATAAGTAGGAAGTAGAAGACAAAAGGAGAAACAGAGGAAAAGGCAAAGGAGGATTTTTCCTCTAATGCTCATTCATCTGTTCTTGATGCCACCTTGCTTGTGCGAGAAATAGCAAACATGCATGAAAAATACATGTGTATAGATAAATAAATAGACTAACATTAATTTATTTTAGCTAGCAAAAAAGTATCAAATCTTTCCAAACTGCCAGGGTCCTGGTCAAGTGGAAAGTTTACACAGGAGTGACCATTTGCCCAAGAGCAATGTGTAACCTCACCTAAACCATTTTTTCATTGAAAAAAAAAAGTGGTTAGTTGAATGTGTTGTTTTTGAATAGCAAAAAGAAGAGAGCTCCTTTGTTGAATCACAAACTACATAAATAAATGGACAGATGACGTACAGCAAAGGTTTTCAAACTGAGTTCCAAGGAACCTGAGGTTTCCATGAAAGTTGATGAACTATATTTTTTGTTATATTATATTCAGTGAAATTCAAATAATCGTACATAAAAATTTCATAAATTACACAAATGGTAATTACAATGGGTATAAATTTTGCATTATCATCATTTATCATTAAAGCTTTGCCACTTGGTCAAAATTCCAGGATTTTTATTTTCTTTTTAACATACAGGTTCCATGGCTTCAGAGAGTCTGAAAATCCCTACATATTTTCAAACTGGGTTAACAAAATTGGTGTTCAGCATGGCTCAGTCTTTAGGCTACTTTTTCAATGTGTAAATAACTTGCCAGAGGGACTTCAATCACATCTAAGCATGTTAACAGGTAATGCTGTGCATATATGGAAAATGAAAGGTGCTCAGTGTTTACGCCAACTTACTAAACGACATACACATACTCCAACACTGGCGAGATATATGGTTCATATACACATTCCATCACCAAAAAACTACATTAGGAGTATCGTAAAGGAAGTAAACCATAAGTGGTGCATGTCAAAATTGTCTTCAGGTATACAAAGAGATACAAAAGAAAATATATATTCATAGCATACAACTGACCCTTATTTAATTATGCATCAAAAGTAAGAGCACCTCATTTGACAAGACATGTAGGTTTGCTAAAGTCCAACGATGGGCAACAAAACTTGTACCATAAATGCATGAGCTGGGCTATGAAAAGACATGCTGATATATGAAGGCAAAAAAAGGCTGTAATTACAACCTTCAAGTTTCTCAATAGATTTATTTGACATTTTGACATGCATTTTTTTTTTTCAAAGAGGCAGGAAGCAGTTAACTGGAAAAGACAAAAGGAAACACCAAGGAGAACTCTAAAAAGATTCTAGGAATGTTTGTATTGTTAAAGAATAGTGGGCAAAGGTAACCACAGAAATACTGAATGCTAAGACCATTAAGGTTGGGGTTTTGTATAATCAAAAAGAAGAGTTAAAAAATGAGGTCCTACTAAAATAAACTTCCTTCCTTTATGCATAATTAATTAAATACTGTGCCAGGATCTAGATCATGGACGACACCCATGATGGTGTAAAATCTAGGTCATACATTGCTCCATCAAAATGTAGGAACTTTGTCATGCATTGCCCCTATGATGGTGTAAGATGGAAGTCATAAAATGCCTTATCAAAAGTTAGGAATTAGATCATGGTGCTTTTTACCCAAGGTAACAAAATATAAATTTCAAACATTAAGGGAAAATGAAGTTATTGATCATTTCTCGAGCTACAAAGTTCACTGTACAAATGAATATCACTGAAAGTTGAATCTGAGTATCAAAACCTCTTCCCTCCTATCATACACCTACCTGGTTTACCTGTTTTCTATCACTAACTGCAACTCTTAACTTTGAGTACTTTCTACATACAGTAAATAATATGAATTTTTGCAGAGTGGAACACAAGTCATACTATGGCTGTGCTTTAACATTATTACACCAGTAAACAGTTCACATAGAGACATAGGTCAACAAATATAGCAGGAAGAAGGATTATATTGATATTACCATTCCGGTAATGATTGTTAGAAAAGCAAGAGTGATTTAAATGTGATTTATTTCAAAGTTTGCAATTTAAATAATCACAATATGTAGGTCACTTCCAATTCTGAAAACTTGTGTTGCCCATAATTTTAGATTTCAACATTAAGATTTAAGAGTAGTTATCAGATTTATAGAAATGTGCAACTAGTAAGAAATCCAGTTAGGAATAAATTACTGTTAGACCAATCTGGGGGAAGAATTACTTGTGGCTTTAAAGAATCAAAATGGAGAAAACATTTTATCATGAGAAAGTTACAGAAAAAAATCACAACCCATTTTATGAGAAGTTATTGTGTTCATTAAACTCTATGATATTTCTTTTGCAGATAATCCCATATTCTGGTTCAACAAACATTCAAGGTGAAAAACTAAAATTTTACATTAATTTTTTGGTGTCCCAGCAAGTTGGGTAGGAAGCTTCCAAGTACCTGAGGTTATTAAGAAGTTTAGTGTCTTAACTGATGTAACCAAATAACCAACCCATGCTCACATCTTCGTAAAATCTTGCCAATTCTAGCGACTTAAAGAATCATATCAGACTACTTGGTCTGGCCAATAATAGTGCTCATCATGTCCTGTGGCATAAGAAGCATAATGTACACCCAGAATTACGATATATATTTTTCAAACTTTGCATCTCTCACTTTCCTTTACCTGCCACTACTCTCTAACAGAAATGGCCTCCAGCTGACTTCATTACCTGGTGCTGCTTTTTCTGTCTCTTAAACACAATCGTTACCCCTTTTTTGTTATGGGATACTCATTGTATGTTATGGGGGTTCTGCTAACTCCAAACTGTTGTAATTAGTTTGTCTTCCTTTTTTTTTTTTTTTGCTACAACTGAAATTTTCAACTGTAGTCATTAATTGCCTGCAAGGGTTACTTCCACTCCTGCTAAGAACTAATTAGGTATCAGCCTACTAAGGGTTACTATTGTCACCCTTTACCTGTTAGGAGCTGTTTTTGCTTCCTTATCTCTGCTTAAGGTTGATCTTGCTTTCTCTTACGTACATGGTGCTACTCTTGCTACCCCTTACGGTTATTGGTCACCTGAATTCTTACTTTCATGTACCTGTAAAGAGTTAATTACGCTACCCCTCGCCTGATAAAAATTTCTTTAAACTATTTCCTACGTGCTGTGGAATGCTCTTCCTTTGCCTTACTTGGGAATGCCTCTTTTATCATGCAACTTTTTTCCTATTCATATAGGATTGCTTTCTGTTATATGCTTAAACTTAGGTTAGTAGGCTTACAGTTTAATTTTTGTACTACTGAAGTTGAACTGCTTTGCAAGAAGTCTACCATCACCGAGTGTCTTGACACACTTATTTACTCGATATTATTTCATCTAAGAAGTTTTCTGATGCATTTAGATAATGATAAATTCTTTTTGCCTTAAAACATTGACATTATAGTGCTAAATGTACCTATCAGTACATTTAGCACTATTATAGCTTTATTTTTAGCATGAAACCGCAACTCTGGTGGTTCTTTATATGTTCTTGCCTCTTTGGATTCAGCAGGACCAGATGTATAAAAATGTATAAACACTGAAAGGAACAAAAAATACAGCTTTGCTGATGTAGCCATATGTTCTTCCTTATGGACCTTAATTTGTGGTCTTTTATATTACCTTCCAGATAAAACCTTAAATTATTGTGTTATTCTACTAGTGAACAACGGATCCACAGGGTACTGCCTTTGAAATGTTTTCTTATGACCACCTTATGCTATATCTAATTCTGCCTCTGGTGTATGGGTATTTTCATGTGTTATCTCTACATTCAGATTAATTTGCCATTACATAACATCAAAGCCCATGCCATTTTTGGTACAGCTGCCCATGGCCAGCACATTTTGTCAACCAGAGAATTTGTAAAGAACACTTCTGGGATGCAAAATTACTACTACATGCTTTTGAACATCCTTATTAGTAAAATATTTGACCCCGAGCTGCCATTAGTAGCCCTGCTTGAGCAATTAAGCAGGACTTGCATGAATATATATTTTTGGTTATATGTAGATGGATGTACCTTTGATGTCACTTGTCAATGTTCCAATTCTTTACAGCAAAAATTTTTGTTTTAGGACTCTACATGTAATTCATCACCTGAGAGGCTGTACAGTGACTTCACTGAATTGATTTATATACCAGTACAGTAAACCAAGGTTTGGTTATCATTGTGCACTCACAACTACATTAAACCAGAGATGACAGTTGCAGTAGTAGTGAGGACCATTTATATTCCATTCAGACAATATGATTGACTGTTGTAGCAATGATATTACAACAGCTGCTACAGATGTACATCCCAAATAATAGTGCAAATGACATTCCATGGCACAAAGATTTTATATAATTATAATCAACTTGTTGCAGGAATACTGGGAACATTTATAGATGACTAACATCGTTATACATGGAACATATCCTTGTCTATGTTTAAAAACAAGATGACTTTTTTCTTGTAAAGTGACTTATAATGCAAACTTCAGTGTATAGTTGATGTGTCATTACAACGATTCCTTCTTAAAATCTGCTACCAGCTCGGCTCAAATGGTCAATTCAGTTTACAGCATAATTCCCACTGTGATGCCAATTCTAAATAGCCTGTTGACCATTTAGTATTTCATTTCCATTTCACACATTTTCCTTGTTGCCCGATCTTAAGGGAATCAATGATAACTAATGCTTCAATGTTTTATCTGCATTTGCTACTGCAATTAGTACAGTATTGTGACCACTTTGAATGTCTTCAAGTGTACAATGATTATCTTTTATTATAGGATTTTTGCAGATTTCATAGTCTATTAACATTATATGTGTACAAAACTTGTAGTTCATACTGTGTACTGAATGATTTAAAGACAATATAGATAAACTTCCAGTTCTATGTTTATTCAAATGTACATGATAATCACACTAGTCCATGATAATTGTTATGAAGGTGAAATCCCAATTCAGTAGGAGTTCAGATAATCTTATTTAACGTGATTTTTCTATACATGCAGTACTACACATTTCACGGAGACAATCCACCTCAACTGGTGTAAACAATTCATAAAGTGAATTCTTTTTGTACATAGCAATGAAATAAGTACATTAAGTTCCATGAAAGACAAGGTAAAAAATCTCAGCTTCATCTGTTTGTTATTTCTTGGCTGTACAGTAAGCCTGTTTATATGAGATTTTGAGACCAATTGTGATGTCTCTCACAGTTCATATTTAGGTGTCCTTTGTGATATGTGCTCTTTCACTCTATGTTTTTGGTTTCCTTTCTGTTTCCTTCTGATATTGTTCATGAAATTATTCATGAGTAGGTAAAGAAGATTCTTTAAATAAGAAAGGAAAAAAAGTTGGTCTTTGGGTATGGTTTAAGTGCCGTCACAATAATATATAACATGCAGGTCATGCTGAGAAGTAGATTTTAAAACAATATTCAGGTGCTATATTGTTTATTACAGGTATATCTCCAAGTGCAAATGTCAATCCATTTGAAAGAATCCCAGGTGGCTACCAGCGGAGCATTCAAAGTGCCATGTTAAGCTAAAAGTACACTATAGCATGTTCAGTGTTTTTACAACAGTGGCCTTGATTAATAAACATATCCAAATTGAAGTCCGAGCAAATAATTACACTGTTAGTCTGAAGACTTTGGCATTATGCATCTTAGCAGACTGAGAGATTTTGCTAGCATGGTCCTATCTTCACAATATGGTAACAATGTACCAAATGCTTTTTCTGTTGTTGATGCTGTGTCAACGCAGTAACAGTTGCATTATGACATGTAATATCTTGGCACAAATGTATTTTTTTGTAGACGTATATCTATAAATGGTTATCTTCCATGCATTTATGTCTGAAATGTCTAGGACCTAATATGAGCTGCAATTTTTCTCTAGATATCACCAGATTACAGTGAAAAAAATCTATTTGTTCATGGTAGAATCAGCACTTACAGAATGAAATATTTAATGTTGTTAAAGGTGTTTATGAAGTATATTAAGGTACCTCTTTAACCAAGTATTTTCATTACCCAGTCTTTTCTTGGAGCACCTGTGATGACGGTGTTAAGGTTGATAACATCAGGGTACACTATGGAAGAGTTTAGTCATTTAAATGGAAGGCAACATATTGGTCCATTTTACGATTAATGTGAAGAATTTATTATGACTGAAGTCAGACTGGAACAAATGAATAAGTGCACTTATGTTTTGTTTGAATCATCCATATCTTTAGTCTTATATGGTACATACCCATTTGTATTTCAATAAAGATTCATAAAAAGTTGAAGTTGCACCACAAATAAGTTGATATATAAGGCAAATACAAGGAGTACAGATTTTAGGAAGATGCCCATGCCAGTGATGAAAATGAATAATATGATTACAATGTAGAATATATAGGGATGCTGCTGATTTTTAAGCTGCATTCATGATTTATAAGATCATGAGTGAATTTCAACACCAAGTAAAAATAACTGTTAAAAGGGTTAAGAGGTAAGGATGCTCTGATAACAAAAAAGCAATATGTGAAGTGTCACATTAAAGGTGTTTTAGCAATGTTTAAAGCAGTGTGTAAAAGTCAAACATGGAACAAGTTAATGAGTGAATGGTTTAAATATACAAAAATGTTAAGTGGGTACATGACTATTAAAATGATTTTGAAAAAATTTAAAGTACTGTAAATTCACTGTTTGAAGGATGAAAAGTAATTAAAGGCAGTGGGACAATTTTAAGAGAGTAGTACATACAGTAAGAGTGGTCACAGACACAATAGTCTTTCAAGGTAAGAGTTACAAGGTTGACAGGCATCTGTTTTCTTCTTTATAATAAGGTTTAACATGACAGGCTATGGCAAATAACATAGCTTGAGGGTTGCAACAAAAGAAGATGAAAAGGAAAGAGCTGACAGTGCTAATCTACATAGGAAAAAAGAATAAAATATAATACATCACAATGGAGGTCTAAGAGTATACATATATGTCAAGAGAAAATTTTGTCGACTTCAATAAAGCTTAAGCTACTTGCTTGAGAAGAAATCAAATGAAAACTTACACATAATGAGATACAACATAATACAGATGTTCCTCTTTACTTCATTCAAAAAAATGTATGTCTGACATGAAAAAAAGACAACTTAATTATCCTTGGCGATAAGATGTTACTGCAACATGATTTAGAAAAGTGGTTTTATGGTAAGGACTTCAAATGTTGAAGTCATTACAGTAAGATAATGTTTTGTATGAAGTATAAGGTTGTATGCACTTGATCTGCCTTATGAAATCAGGCTTTGGACCACGGTATATAGTTATAATAAACTGTTTACTAGAATAAATTATATGCCCCTAAGGGTAGACTTGCATGTAAATCTATGAACTACTGCAAGACACAGGATTCTTCCTTGACAGTAGGGTTCTTTGTGCATATAATATTTTATAACCATTGCTCTATTACCAATGCTGGTTTGTATATGGTACATATAGCCATCAAACATCACTCAAACACATCCTCAGCCCATGTGCAGTGTGTTACACTGAAATTTGGTCTTCCACACTTTAGAAGTACTTTATACTTTTTCATTATACACACCAATTTGATTCAAGCGAAACCAACACCTGCATTCCCACCACATCCATACACACAATTCTTCCACTGCATCCAAACCCCACTCATTTGAAATATTGCTTGCCCTAATCAGTTCTCTAACTGTACCCTCATATATTAACAGCTTGGGGAACTGGAGGGTTAGTGATGGCTACGTAGTGAAATAGCATTTCAGCAGTTGTCAAGCTGCACTCCTCTGACCCAGGAAGCTGTCTTTTCTTTCTGCCAAACCCACACGTGGACTACTGGCATTCTGTCCACAAACATACAATCTGTCATACATAACACTTGACAACATTGAACTCACACAGCTCATTCTTTGTAACTGTAGATTCTATTGGGTGAGCACTATGTGCTAGTCCTGCCTTTTGGCAAAATAGTGGAAGCTGTGGATAGAAATAATGAGTAGGAACATTTAAGCCAGGAAGTTAGGTAGAAGCATTTGGCAGAATCAGTAAGTACGAGCATAAGGTAGAAGTAGTCAGTAGGAACATGAAGTAGGAGCGTCTGGAAACACTGTGTTAGAGATGCCCTCTGCCAGCGGCCTGTTAAGGGTGAGGCATTAAAGGCTGAGAAGCAGCACTGGGATTCTTTAGCTTTGGAGACTCTATTGCCATGGCAACCCCCTTGAGGGAGCTCCAATTGGAACAGGCATCAGAGAAATGGATAGTTTGACTTGTAAATAGATACCCATCTTTCTCTTCCACAGAATATCTCTCCTTTTTGTACCTTCTCCTACTCTGACATTTATCTTCTTTACTAGCCTGTTCTCCGTCATGCATTCTACATCACTACACCACCCTAAAAGTCCTACGACTCATTTGTGCACTTTTCGAATTACTCCTTTACACTGCATGAGTGGACTTAGCAGCAGATGGAACCATGGAAGCAGAGGTGAGTCACAGGATGGGGGAGGGGGCGAAGGTTCTGGGAGCGTTGAAGAATGTGTGGAAGGCGAGAACATTATCTCAGAGAGCA
>JAUUDZ010456716.1:0-12384 GCA_032361705.1 Panulirus versicolor | reverse complement strand
TGTATGTATGTCTGTTTGTGTGTGTGTGTGTGTGTGTGTGTGTGTGTGTGTGTGTGTGTGTGTGTGTGTGATTACTATTCACAATTACTATTTGTGTGTTATGGAGAGAGAGTTTTTCACTTGTGTTGCCCTGCCTCTTAACCTTGTATGTGTACCATATCTACTTTTATATATGTATCTGTGAGTGTGTAAAGCTAAAACAAAATAATGAACACTGAAATGAACCATCTTTGCCTGCCTGGAATACATCAACTTCTTTCAAGTAAGCACAGAAATATATTGGTCAAAGAATACAAAGTTAAGTGGAGAGACCATTCTATCATGGTGTACAAACATTGAGGCTTTGTGGCAAAGTTACTGTAAGTCCTAGATACTCTCTCCATAAGTCTTGTTTTCCCTAAGTTAACTGAAGTGCCTTTTACAATTTAGCATATACTGACAAAAGTCAGATATGTAAGTTATGAAGGATGTAAAATAATTTCTTTACTGTGGGCAGAGCCCAATGAGAAACTAGGAGACCATTTGCTTGGTAGGGGGTAAAAGCACCATTTCACCTCCTTAGAATGAGCTGTATCCAAAAGAATTTCCTTCCTTTGACCATCACAAAACATATAAGGCTGGCAGATGCATGTTCACAAGACTCAATGACCATACAGCAACCTGCCAAGACCTGTGGCATTATGGTTAGAAGGTGAGGTAGTGCTCTGAGACCCTTCATCCATATTCATTTACCATTGTTGGTGTCTGTGCCTCAGGCCTGTTACTGTCTGTGCTAAATGAATGTTTTTCAAAAGAGTAAAGAGGGGAAGGATGGGAATGTAAAATAAATGGATATCCACAATGTTCTGCCTGTGGCAGACAAGTCTTTTCATTTTTCAAAACCTACATTTCTCATCTAAGGACAGACCCTTACTATCATCTGACAACATAACCACATGAAGGAAAATGGCCTTCAGAAAAACCTATAGAAAGTCTCTACCCTTAAAGATAACTGACCTCTGTTCTGGACCATCCTCTTCTGGGAGCTGCATTATCAAAGCAACAAAACAAAGGTCAACCCGACCTTAAAAGAGGTACTGTCAAACAAAGGTAGTTGTCATGTCTTCATAATATCAATCATGACATTTACCCCAACAATTGCCTGGTCAAGCATCTCATGTTAGCTCCTTTGTTTGCCATAACAAACAAGCCTCATTAAAAATCAAGAGACAGTACAGTTAAGTTATGAAGGCCTTTGACACTTCTTCCACAGGAGACAAATGAAAAGATTAGATTTCCGAGCTGTCATTAGAGCAATGCCACCTAAGTAGATTAATAGTTATCAAACTGGAAGAGAATATGAAATGCATCAGGTGAATCTCTTTGAAAATAAGTCTGGGTGATAAGCAGGATCACTCTGAACTCAATACTGGAACCCTTTATTCATATATGGAATCTTCCATCTCATAAAGCAACCACCATAAATTATACAGCTTATCATCAAACCTTTCTAGGATACAACAGCCATTTTTGCCCATGAAGTTCTGAAACAAGATTCAACTATAAAATCTCTCACAATATGAAAAAACTGATCTGGCAGGTGAAGAAGAGTAAATTCTTTTCTCATATAACATGACTTCTTTCCAAAGATCAGGGGCATTTTCCCAGAAAAAGAGACTAACTCACAGTTCTCTAAGCACCTGTCTGAAGCCATAAGAAAGTTGAGGAGGAAGAAAGTCTGAGGACAGGGCAAACCATGCTCCTGTTGGCTGATGTTCACTCAAACATAACACTAAGCAGGCATTCCCCACCATGTAACAAGATCCATAAGCCATCCTAAACTAAGATGCTAAATGACGAGCTAACTTTCCTGTAATCAGAGCCTGGGTAAGCTGAATCTGATCCTTCCTAGCAATGAATGGAAGAACGAGCCTAAGGATCATCTAAAGAGCAAAATGATTATTACCTAAATAAACATTCAACTTTACCCTACTTGATACATTTCCCAAATTTTTAAACCCTGCTTCAGGAACCGAGACCTATATTGGGGACCAACAAGGAAATACAAATTACTGTGACAATATTTCCCAACATGCTCTAAAGAACCTCCTAAGTAGGTCTTGGTCCTCTGGAGGGAGAATTTCCTTGTTGCTAGATTTCACTCCCTATTCTCATTAGAAAACTAAAGGTACAACTTGAAGTTTATCCACTGACTGAACAAAACAGAAGACTCTAACACTATACTGCCTCTCTGATCAAGTAGGGAAACTATTGCTTCTATATCAAAACTTCAGCTCGTTCTAATAGAAACGCTTGTCTGCATGAGCTGTGTTGTCTATAAACCCAGCTCTGATGAACATCTCACTATCACATATTCAAGACATTATCAACAAAGGGTCAATAACACGAGTTAGGGTGCTTGTATTATCAAAATGTGAGAACTTCTCTGCTGAAAGGCAAAGCAAACTGGTTCAGGGGTACCAATTGACCCTAAACCAAGTGAAATCCTGATATGGAAAAATCTAAGATTTTTCTGTATTAGAGTGAAACATGCTTTCTGGAAAAAAAAACATATTTGGCTGAGCTACTCTACCAGACACATTCTTCTAAATCTGGTACAACCAGATCTTTGGTTAAAAGGGCTGGATCAACACAGTAAGAACAACTTGGGCAAGGTTAATTCCAAAAAACTAAGACTCTGAACTGTCAAATTTCCTTGACAGCCTACATTAGTTCTTATGAACTCCCAGCCTATGACAAACCAGAACATGTCTGTAAATGTCCTTTAAATCTAGCCTTAAGGCTCACAAATTTCCATGCAGAATGTTGACATCACTTCCATTGTAATCACCTATTTGTACAGTATTTGTACTCCCCATACTGCACAAATGACATATCTGAAGGTCAAAAATAAAAGTGAAGGCACCAAAAGCAATGTTCAACAGGTATGAACAGTGCCAGTGAATGAGTGTAATGGAATGCAGGTGAGATGGTCACCTGGTGCAACATTACTTCTGCATCAAGGTATTGGCTTGAGGTGGCAGCTGCAAGGCTGTTGAGTCCTGTGAATATGCATCTGCTGGCCTCATGTTTTATGATGATCAACAAGGGTGAACCTCATGGACATACCCAATTTTGGGGGATAAAATGGCATTTTAATGCTCTCTCAGATGCTCACAGGGCTCTCTCCATAAGTTAAAAGGGTGGTCTCTAACTCCCAAAATAATTCATGAAATCATATTTCACTGGAGATGTTTTCAAGCATAAATTACCAACCTGAAAACTTCTTATTCTTAATATAAATATATTCAACAGTAATTGGAATTAACAATAAATATCATTCACATTTTAATGGATTAATAATAATATCTATAAGTTCTTATGCATAATGTTCTTGATATTACAAAACCATGAAACTTCCATACAAAAAATATTTCTTCATCTGTAACTGCAATTCGTAAAGAAAACCTGTCTTATGGAAACCTTACTAGGACTCCAAATTGCACATTCTCATCACAATCAATAAAAATTACACAGCCTGGCCGAATAGTGCCACTAAAGAAGCACATATACTTATTGTTTTATGATTGGCAGGAAAACAGAGTAAATGATGGGCGACACCATACAAAAATTGGTCGTACAAGGCTGACTCCTGCAAACATTATGGGAGCAATTGCGAGTCTCAACTAACATTAGACGAAACCCACCCTTCCAGTGGGACCCAATGTTTAGTGAGAAATAAAGGCTTTGGCAAATCATAAATGGTAAATGATTATTACCTACCATTCTGCTAACCAGTAATGAAAATTACTACCATACATGTGTTCTGACTTAGTGATTTCAGGATCACGACAGCAGATTGGCAGCTGTTTCTCAGTATGTCATCTAAGCCATACAATGAGTTTCAATATTACATTTTAAGGTCACTGAAACCAATAAATGAATGCCTATGCAATAAGGAACTCCCTTCCACTGTAAGGCTAATAAGATGACAGATAGGCAAGGAGACAAGTTGAGGTTGGAAGAAATTAATGGTCACCCGAGTCTAAGAATGTTTCTTCTTATAAAAAGATAATAATTGCAACTCAACCTCAGATGAATCTGGGGTAACCTTCGCCTTCCCCAACCCCAGAGAAAATATCTGGAGGATTCTAGCCAAGTAACCTCAGAGAATGACACAGCATCGGCAATATCGTTGTCTTGATCTTCCTTCTGCAGGCTGTGGCGTTTGAGGAGCAAAGTACGCATGCACTTTGATATTTGGCAGGTAGCTCTGAAAGAGATGCATGCAAAAAAATGAAAAAAAAGAATCAGCATTATACAAAGTTCCATGTAATCAAAGAAAGTACCTTCTACCATGGGAATGCCCAAACTCCAAAATATACATCTACAATACCTTAAAAACTGTCTTCCATATACTAGTCAATCACAGCCATTAAAAGAATATGAAACAACCATTTGTTCATTACCATTCATCAAAGTTAATGAACTTATGCCTTAAATACCTGATATGTCCTATATAAAAGACTGAACACAGAAGGGCCTATTATCACATACATAACACAGAGAAATTGGAGGATGGAAGTGTACTATCCTGTAGGAGTTTTATTAGGGTGCCGTGAGGAGTCTCTCTGCACAAAATGATTACTATCAAATCTTTCTACGTTGCAGAATGTGATTCAACATGCTTAGACCAAAGATTTTTCTTTAGAATGTTAACACTTCAGGTAAAGATACTGCTCCTTATAAATGCATAGGTATCATCTTTCTCTACAACAGCTCAATAAATATTTTTATCATGCTTTTGTGAGGTAGTATCAAGAACAGATGAAGAGGTCCCTCAGAAATGAATAACTTAAAAAGTTCCAGGGTAAATTTAAAGGTAAGGGCACCTTTCCCCTCTCTATCCTGGCTCCCCTATGCACAAACCAATTGCCCATTTGAGGGATAATGAATTGAAGGTTCTTTCATATGCTTTCAAGGGCTATGGATGTGACCCACATAAGAGAAGAGTTGCACAGGAATGGTTGATATTTTGTAAAAGGTGAGCTTTTTGTGGCAAAGGTTCAGCTACCCTGATTGAACAGATATAATAAGCAGGTGCTCATGAAAAGCTACCAAGTGTAGAAACTAGTAAGCTCCTTGCAAAAGTTACTGGTGAAGTTTGATGTCAAAAATTTTCCCACAATCAAAAGGTGAACACCATGACAACCTTCTTAGAATCTTTACTTACCTCTTACTATGCAACATGCTATGCAAATCCTCTCTTAACAAAACTCTCCACTCATTATTCATGCATCCACTTATAATACATCCCAGCTTACACACTGGCTGAAAGAATTTATGCTAAAACTCAGTTCAAGCTATTTACCTGACCCTCTCAAGGTGCATCAACAAGATTCATCTATTCTGCTTTCCTTTCCTCTTTACTTCCACATATCTTGAACAAACTTTCATATCTTTCTTCCCACATAAGTGCATACCCTTATGTCATTATGCTACTTTAATAATTGAGGGATGAATTTTAAAAACATCACAAATGTCAAATCAATGTAAGAATTTCTCCACTTTTATATACAGATCTCTTCACTTTACTTCATTAAGGCAGGAGAATATGAGTGACATCATTGGATAAGTGGAGGTTAATAAACATTAGCTAAGAATCTAAATGAAGGTGGGAACCCTTATAGCAACTGACAATATTAGGAGTGACCCATGCATGAGCAAGTAATGATTATAGCAGTTTAAAAGTTATGATCTGCTGAGTATCTTATTTCATCCCTTATTTCAATCTACTTTTAACTGGTTGATATTTACATAAACTGACTCACAAGATTAAATTTCAGTACAATTTCTCCCAAATCTTCTTACCTTGAGTCTCTTAATGCCTGCCCGAGTTATAAGCTGGCAGTCATACAATTCAATTCGTTGAAGGTTATGACAAGAAAGCAGGTGGTCTAAAGATGCATCGGTGATGAGAGGACAATTATCCAGCTCCAAAACAGACAAATGTTCTGTAGAGCAGGAAGATACCCCTAGATGTCGGATACCTTCATCTGTGATCAATTCACAGTGAGATAAGCTCTGAAAAATGTGCAGAAAAAGCTTAAGCAACCTATGTTTGCTGAAAAATGGAGTGTGTTGCTAGTGGGACATTTCTTATTCTCTGCATCATACAAGAAAATAAGTAACAAGATGGGAAAAAAAAATTATGAAAAGGGGATGCTAATCAATTACAAAGATAGTGAAAAGAGGTTACTGGTTCAAATATGAATCTAAACAACAAATTTTATCAAAAAATTCACCCAATAATTACCTAACCAATCTATATATCCTTCAAGTGTTACTATTATCTGGGTATATGATGTAATATCAGTCTCATATAAGCTAAATTGTAAGGAAAGATCATCTTCTCATACATTAAGCAGTAAAAACAAATATGCTTGAAAACTTACAAGCTTTTCTAATCTTGGGCATCCTGATGCTAAGTGGTTTAACGTATTATCTGTGATCAATACACAGTCCTCCAGATCGATCTTCTCTAGCATATGACATGTCTGTGGAGAAGGAGTACTTCCACATGAATACATACAACTTATATTAATTAATTACTTATATTAATTAATGTTGAAATGGTTTGGACATATGGAGAGAATGAGTGAGGAAAGATTGACAAAGACAATATATGTGTCAGAGGTGGAGGGAACAAGAAGCGGAAGACCAAATTGGAGATGGAAGGATGGAGTGAAAAAGATTTTGAGTGATTGGGGCCTGAACATACAGGAAGGTGAGAGGCATGCAAGGAATAGATTGAATTGGAATGATGTGGTATACCAGGGTCGATGTGCTATCAATGGATTGAAACGAGCATGGAAAGGTCCATGGAGCGGATGTGGACAGGGAGCTGTGGTTTCAGTGCAAAACATGACAGCTAGAGACTGAGTGTGAACAAATGCGGCCTTTCTGTCTGTTTTCCTGGCACACCTCGCTAAAGCAGGGGGTAGTGATGCTGTTCCCTGTGGGACGGGGAAGCACAAGGAATGGATGAAGGCAAGCATGAATATGTACATGTGTATATATGTATATGTCTGTGTATGTATATGTATATACATGGGTATATGAGTGGATGAGCCATTCTTCATCTGTCTTCTGACTCTGCCTCGCTGACATAGGAAACAGTAATTAAGTATAAAATACATATAAATAGATATCAATCAATATGTTTAAAAATGTAGCTTACCAAATAATATTTCTAGAGCTACATATATTAACCTATATTGATCATTGTGATATTCAGAAATTCCATGAAATGGGAGGTACCATTCATCTACAGGATATAAAGAGTAAAGAAAGAAATACAAGGTAAGTAAAGAAAAGGTGAAAACACTGAAAACTGAAAAACTGTACTAAAGAAATGAAGGCCAATGAAATGATGCTTTCTATGAGAATAAAACACGTTCCCTTTACACACCCTACGTTTCCACTTAGGAACCCCTTCCATAGTAAAGCCCAGAATCTGAATATACCTCTCAAGTTTAGTAACAGACCTAGAAAAGCATGAAAAGCTTATAGAAAAGGCCCAGATGAAAGCAACAACAGCAAAAAGATCAGAATTAAGACACCTAAGTTACAAGCTTGAGGTATGAAGTCTGCCAGCCAAGGAAAAGACTGAAGGTTGACCTGATCATAACATCTGAGTTTTCAAAACAGATTGATGATGTAGAAGGTAGGTAGTTTTTTAAAAGATGTAAGGTTACTGGAACCAGAGGAAATAACATAAGATCAAGTAAAAAACTTGTTTAAAAGACATGCAAGAAGTCCTTATATAGTAAAAGAGTGGTGGTGTAAGGGAATAAAATGTATGAAGATATGGTTAATGCTGACAGCATACAGAAATTTAAAATGTTGTATGACAGCAGAGAATGGTTAAGAGATAGGGCCCCAAGTGTGTAAAACTCCCTCCCCATACAGTACAAAAAGGTAATTACAAATCCCTGTGAGAGTAAATCTCCCTCCCAATACAATATAAACAGGTAAACACAAGTAGGTAATTACACAAACACACATTCAAGTGTATGGAAAAGGATGTGTTTGGTAAATTATTCATTCCATGTATCAGATCAAAACAGGATTAGGCCTTGGAAATCTTGTCATCATACCTAAATAAGTACAAAATAACTAAGATGGTACCTGAATCAAGAAGACAGAGCTGTAATGAGAGGCTGTGGGTTAAAAAGGTGTCCACCATGGAAGAAAGGAGAAAGAGGGGGAACCTGATATCAGCCTTTAAGTTTCTAAATCAGCTAGATGATACTGACAGTGAAAAGTTCTTCAAGAGATGCAGAATCAGAGTAACCAGAGGCCATGACAAATAGTTGGAAAACACTAGGTAAAAAAGATGTTGAAAAGTATTAGTTTAGTGTAAGGGTGGTGGATAGTAGGAATAAACTAATGAGAAAGTGAATGAAAGCAGTTAACAAAGGTTTAAGAGGCTACTTGATGGCAAAGAAAGCTCAAAAGATGGGGCTGCATGAGTGTAGAACTCTCTTCCTGTATTCAACAAATAGGTAATCTCACACACACACACACACACACACACACACACACACACACACACTTCTCACGCTAAACCTACCCGCGCCAAAGCTTGGAATCCATTGTCAGTAAACTGTGAGCAAGCTGCCACTTCCAGGGTCTCAAGGTGTGTGCAATGCTGGGAGAAGACGACTAAGCTTGTGTCCGTTAAATGCACACAATTACTTAAACACAAGTACCGGATCATTACACAATTTTCAGCCAATGCCACTACACCTCTATCACTGATTGCCTGTAAAGAGATAATCATATTACCATAATAATAATGTCTAACAAATGTATCTAAATCCCACAAAGTTACAACTAAACTCTCCATACAACATGAAAGTGCTGTAAATGATGAAATAATAGGGATTCCACCTTTCAAATAATCATAATAAAACTAATCAATCATAAAAATTTTCACTAAACACTTAAAATAAATGATTTCATAATGATTCACTCTACTCTTCATTATTCAATTAAGGTTTGCTTGGATGCATTTAATAAAAGCCTTCACCAAAGCTAATAATAAAATATAACATATATACACACAGACCTAAACTAAGGTACTTTAAGCATCATTATAACTTAAAAGAACTAATATTACTGAATGATGCTATGATAACTTTGTCTATACTGTAATTATTTACATAATTTCATTTATAATTTCACAAACTATATCAAGTGGTACAAAAATAAATATTATAGAAGATACCACTATGTTATGGCAGCATTTGATATGACATGATTACATTGCTCTTTATCCAAAACACATTCTAATTGGATAAAGTTACCAAACAGACTTTCAAAAATTAGAATGTTTCCACCAGTCACTGTATTACTTGGCCTAATTTCCAACTAATGGCTTGTATACACCCTAGGCCTAAAGCCAGAAACAACTTTCTACCCACTCTTATCTTTTGTCTAAGATAGAACGCACTCTCTAATAGAAATCTAAGAGGTTCATTACGCATGACCTTTCCAAAGAATCATATTGCCTCTCTCTTGGGTTATTTCTCCTCTGTAGAAAGTATCTAATTGCTTTCTGATCATCTTTTCTAGCACCTTACAGATCACTTTCCTCGGGTCTGTAGTTCAGTGTCTCTTACCAGTCTCTTTTCTTATCGTAAATATGAAGTTTACCATTTTTCCACACCTTTGACACTGCCTTTCTCCATCAACATCTTAAACAATATTTCAAGAGTTTCTGTCAAATGTACCTGTAAAAATCTTCAGCACACATGATGGAATTTTATCAGGATCATGAGCCTGGTAGTCTGTTAATGTCTTTTCTATATAACTCAATATTTTCTAAAATATCTTCCCTAACCCATCTCACTAGAGTTGGAACTATAGTATCTTTCACCTTGAAAATACTTTTCAACTAGTTCTTCAGTTCCTCACATATCCTTATGTCATCTATACAATACTTCCCTGAGTCATTTAGCCTGGTTAGCTGCTCTTTAACTGACAATTCACTCTACACTAATCATGGAAATCTTTTCTCCTAATCTGTACAAGTTTTTGTTCCTCATTTCTTATAATGCTAAACTCATTTCTCGCTTTTTGTACCTTCCAAATGATGGCTAGCTGGATTTCTGCCTATATCTTGCTTTTTGGCATTCTTTCATAAAATCATTCAAGCCTATTTCCTAACTTTCCCTCTGTATATGAGGTTAGAGGTATCCATGTTCCTACTCCTTCACTGTAAATTTCACTGAACCTTTCAACTCAGTGCCCTGGTTCCGGAGTATTGAAAACAATTTCTAAATCCATTTTACAAAAAAAATATTGAGATTTGTGTAGTTTCCATGATTATATACCTCATCCTTAGGTTTTGTCTCACCTATGCTCCTTTAACTTACTCAGGTACCAAATAGTCAAACTTAAGCATTACATGATCACTTTTTCTAAATGTTGCATCATTCTCAATAACTATGCTAGTATGTGTGAAGATAAGGTACATCAGTCCCTCTCATCCTGATGTGCTGGTATATGAAATTTTCCTCTATAAACTCTTAAACATTCATGTTTCCTTGACTCCCAGTCACCATGAAAGTCTAAATTTAATCAGTCTTTCTTTTTATAAATGTAACCCCCATCATCAGTGCTCTACCATCTCTGAAAGGAGCATGCCTTACTTCTTGCAGTACCAATCTGATTGCTCCTTCATTGTTATTGATGTATATTCGTTCTGTATCATAGATATTCTTTTGAGGATTATATAGGATCAACACCACAAAGAATTTCTCTCTTACAATTACTCTTTCCATTACTATGCACCATCTGAAAGAGCCACCTTCCACTATTTCCCTGTCTACCTTCTTCTCTACTATCATGTACATACCCCTCTGAGCAGAACAGGTAAGCTCTCAACTCTTTAGCAGGTTTTGTTTCCACAAACTCAACATCAGGTGTGTCTGCCTTAATGTGATCCCTAAATTAATGCTCTTTACCATATACTAGTAATCCATCAGCATTTGTATACATCACTTTCAAGCTGACATTTCTATCACGAAACATTCCAGACCTGTCTATAGTACTGGAAAGGATGTTCTATCCCCTCTGTTCATTTGGTGCAGCCCCTTTTTTTGCAATTAGACTGTATTCTTTGCTTTCCTCCCTTACTACCCTTGGTCCAATACATCTAGTGAATTTCACCTCATCTTTTAAGTTTCTTTGTCTGCCTAAATACTTCCTGGCTAGATGAATCCAAAGCAAATGTTATAATAAAGGGGCATCCTTATTTCTTAATAAAAATCACCAATTCTTTACTTCTTTACCGACAAAACTGCATTTGGCATTTCCACAACCCCTAGTACTTTTAATGAGCATTTCCTCATTCCTCTCTCTCTGGTGTATGATGTTTCTCCAATCCAAAAATAATAAAAACAAATTTTGTCAACCTCCTGGTTTACTAATCTCTCAAACTTTGGCAACACTCACTTTAAGGGCATGTCAAATAATTTTGATTCAGTGACTTCTCTGAGTTTCTGGGTTTCTCTATAATCTCCCTTTTTGCTACCAAGAACTGATCCTGTATGTTCT
The DNA here is from genome assembly GCA_032361705.1 of Panulirus versicolor. Lineage (NCBI taxonomy): Eukaryota > Metazoa > Arthropoda > Malacostraca > Decapoda > Palinuridae > Panulirus > Panulirus versicolor. Next base: position 780 of record JAUUDZ010456716.1, on the reverse strand, counting down.
GCAGTTTTCTACATTCTTTATCGACTAAACCATAAATTTTCCTGATTCCAATGTCTCTAACAGTGCCTATCATTCTAAGTACTTCATTCAATGTCCCTAGGTTCCTGTCCCACTGTAACAGTCATCAAAATTAGAGCATGTTGAGCAACCCAAGAAAATGTTCCTTCTCCCTTTCCTAGCCCATTTTCAAAAGTTTCAATTGACTGAGTTATGGACAGTTCCCCTTATTCAACATTCTCAACAGCATATGTGTGTGTGTGTGTGCGTGTGAACATGTATGATGTTAACTTCAAAATGAGAAAAATAACTCACTGAGCATCCATGTAAGTTGATGTGTTCAAGATCTTTACAGTATTGTGCAAGGGATATAAGGGCAGGATCTGTAAGTGCCTTCAATCCCTTGCCAACAAAACCTTTTAACTTTGGGCAACCATGAGCCAAGGCATCCACACCTGAAGAAGAAATCAGAAGAATTATAAAATTGGCCATCACTAGTCTAAACACCTGCTTTCCTGAAGGACCTGACTAAGTAGGAAAATAAACATGTACACAAACAATATTGGCTACTGTTGTTGGTTAGTGGAAATAAACAAAACTACATGACATTAATTCAGTTAAATATTACAATACCCTGGCACCTCCCAGTGCTTACATGATATACATATATATATATATATATATATATATATATATATATTTTAAAGAAAATTTTTTTTTGGTGAGTTATTTTTGCATTTTAACAGGACTGAAGGAAATATGCTGTAATTTTTTGTCTAGTCT
>JAUUDZ010456694.1:0-12385 GCA_032361705.1 Panulirus versicolor | reverse complement strand
GAGGGAGGGGCAGACTTAGATACTGAGCCTCACACAGCGGGCTTAGGGATGGGGCAAACTTATATACTAAGCCTCACACAGAGGGCTGAGGAACATGCAGACATAGATACTGAGCCTCACACAGCGGGCTGAGGTACGGGGCAGACTTCTATACTGAGCCTCACATAGCTGGGTGAGGGATGGTGCAAACATAGATACTGAGTCGTACACAACAGTCTGAGGGACGGGGCAGACTTAGATACTAAGCTTCACACTGAAGGGGAGTGGGGGGACGGGGCAGAATTATATACTGAGCCTCACACATCAGGATGAGAGACGGGGTAGACATATATACTTAGCCTAACACAGCGGGCGGAGGGACGGGGCAGATTTGTATACTGAGCCTCACAAAGAGGGCTGAGGGAAGGGGCAGACTTAGATACTGAGCCTCACACAGAGGGCTCAGGGACGCGGCAGACTTATATATTAGGCCTCACACCGCAGGCCCATTGACGGGGCAGACTTATTTGCTGAAACTCACACAGCAGGCTTAGGGACGGGGTAGACTTATATACTGAGCCTTGCACAGCGGGGGCTGTGCGACGGGACAGACTTATATACTGAGCCTCACACAGCGGGATAAGGGACGGGGTAGACTTATATACTGAGCCTAACACAGCCGGCTTAGGGACGGGGCAGACTTATATACTGAGCCTCATTCAGCAGGCTGAGGGACGGGACATACTTATATACTTAGCCTCACACAGCGGGCTGAGGGACGGGCCAGACTTATATACTGAGCCTCACACAGCAGGTTGAGGAACGAGGCAGACATATATACTGTGCCTCACACAACGATGTGAGGGACTGGGCAGACTTATATGCTGAGCCTGCCACTGAGGGCGGAGGGATGGGGCAGACTTATATACTGAGCCTCACAGGGAGGGCTGAGGGAGGGGCAGACTTAGGTGCTTAGCCTCACACAGCAGGCTGAGGGACGGGACAGACTTATATACTGAGCCTCACATAGAGGGCTAAGGGACGGGAGAGAATTATATACTGAGCCTCACACATCGGGATGAGGGACGGGGTTGACATATTCACTGAGCCTCAGACAGCGGGCGGAGGGACGGGGCAGACTTATAAACTGAGCCTTACAAAGAGGGCTGAGGAAGGGGCAGACTTGGATACTGAGCTTCACACAGCGGGCTGAGGAATGGGGCAGACTTATATACTGAGCCTCACACAGGGGCTGAGGGACGGGGCACACTTAGAGACTGAGCCTCACAAAGCGGGATGAGCGACGGGCAGACTTATATACTGAGCCTCACACAGCGGGAGCTGAACGACGGGGCAGAATTATATACTGAGCCTCACACAACGGGCTATGGGACGGGGCAGACTTATATACTAAGCCTCACACAGCGGGATTAGGGACTGGGCAGACTTATATACTGAGCCTCACACAGATGGCTGAGGGACGGGGCAGACTTATATACTAAGCCTCACACAGCGGGGCTGAGGGACGGGACAGACGTATATACTGAGCCTCACACAGCTGGCTGAGGGACGGGTCAGACTTATATGCTGAGCCTTACACAGCGGGCTTAATGACAGTGCAGAATTATATACTGAGCCTCATTCAGCAGGCTGTGGGACGGGACAGACTTATATACTGAGCCTCACACAGATGGCTCATTGACAGAACAGACTTCTTTAGAGAGCCTCACACAGCGGGTTAAGGATGGGGCAGACTTATATACTTAGCCGGACACAGTGGGGTCTGAAAGATGGGGCAGACTTACATGAGCCTCACAGTGCGGGCTAAGGGACGGAGTAGACTTCTGTTATGAGCCTAACACAGCTGGCTTAGGAACGGGGAAGACTTATATATTGAGCCTCATTCAGCAGGCTGAGGAACAGGACAGAGTTATATACTGGGCCTCACACAGCTGCCTGTGGGACGGAGGAGACTTATATACTGAGTCTCACACACCAGGGGGTGAGCGACGGGGCAGACTTATATGCTAAGCCTCACTCAGCAGGCTGAGCAACGGGTCAGACCTATACACTGAGCCTCTCACAGCGGAGGCTGAGGGACGGGGGAGACATACATACTGAGCCTCACACAGCGGGCTATGGGCAGGGCAGACTTATATACTGAGCCTTACACAGCGGGATCAGGGACGGGGCAGACTTATATACTGAGACTTACTCAGCAGGCTGAGGGAATGGAGAGACTTATACATGAGCCTCACGCAGTTAGCTGAGGGACTTGACAGACATATATTCTGAGCCTCACACAGCAGGCTCATTGACGAGGCAGCCTTTTTTACTGCGCCTCAGAAACCGGGACGAGGTACGGGAAAGACTTTTATACTGAGCCTCACTCAGCGGGCCTAGGGACGGGGCAGACTTATATACTGAGCCTCACACAGAGGGCTGAGGGAGGGGCAGACTTACGTGCTTAGCCTCACACATCAGGCTGAGGAACAGGGCAGACTTATATACTGAGCCTCACACAGAGGGCTGAGAAACGGGATAGATATAGATACTGAGCCTCACACAGCAGGATGAAAAACGAGCAAGACATAGATACTGAGCCTCACACATCGAGCTGAGGGATGGGGCAGACATATATACTGAACCTCACAGAGCTGGCTCAGGGAAGGGGCAGACTTATATACTAAGCCTCACACGGAGGGCTAAGGGACGGGGCAGACTTAGATACTGAGCCTCACACAGTGGGCTGAGGGACGGGGCAGACTTAGATACTGAGCCTTACATAGCGGACTAGCGACAAGGCAGACTTAGATACTGAGCCTCACACAGGGCTGAGGGACAGGGCAGTCTTAGATACTGAGCTTCACACAGCGGGTGGAGGGAGGGGCAGAATTATATACTGAGCCTCACATAGCGGGCTGAGGGACGAGCCAGACATATATAATAAGCCTCACACAGCGGGCGGAGGGACGGGGCAGACTTATAATCTGAGCCTCAAACAGAGGGCTGAGGGATGGGGCAGACTTAGATACTGAGCTTCACACAGCGAGCTGATGAACAGGGTAGAATTATATACTGAGCCCCACACAGGTCTGAGAGACGGGGCAGACTTACATCCTGAGCCTCACAGTGGGCTGAGGGACGGGGCAGACATAGATGCTGAGCCTCACAGCGGGCTGAGGGATGGGGCAGACATATATACTGAGCCTCACACAGCAGGCTGAGGGACTGGGCAGACTTATATACTGAGCCTTCCACACCGTGCTAAGGGACGGGGTAGAGCTATATCCTGAGTGTCACACAGGTCTGAGGGATGGGACAGACTTAAATACTGAGATACGCACAGCGGGGGCTGAGCAACAAGGCAGACTTATATAATGAGCTTCACAGTGTGGGCTAAGGGACGGGACAGACTTATATACTGAGCCTCACTCAGCAGGCTAAAAGACGGCACAGTCTTATATACTTAGCCTCACACAGCAGGCTCAGTGATGGGGAAGACTTTTTTACTGCGCCTCAGAGAACGGGCTGAGGGACGGGACAGACTTATATTCTGAGCCTCACTCAGCAGGCTGAGGGACGGGACAGACTTATAAACTGAGCCTCACACAGCGTGGACTGAGCGATAGGGCAGACTTATATATTGAGGCTCACACAATGGCCTAAAGGACAGGAAGACTTATATAATGAGCCTTACACAGCGGACTTCGGGACGGGACAGACTTATATACTGAGCCTCGCACAGCGGGGGCCGAACGACGGGACAGACTTGTATACTGAGCCTCACACAGCAGGCTAAGGGACGGGGCAGACGTATATACTGAGCCTCACACAGCGGGCTTACGGAAGGGACAGACTTACATACTGAGCCTCACTCAGCGGGCTAAGGGACGGGAAAGACTTATATACTGAACCTCACACAGCTGGCTAAGGGACGGGGTAGACTCATACACTGAGCCACAAACAGTGGGGGCTGAGCAGACTTACATACTGAACCTCACGCAGCGGGTTAAGCGACGTGGCAGACTTTTATACTGAGTCTCACACAACGGGCTTAGGGACGGGACAGACATATACTGAGCCTCATTCAGCGGGCTAAAGGACGGGACAGCCTTATATACTGAGCATCACGCAGTAGGCTCATTGACGGGGCAGTCTTATTTACTGAGCTTCAAGACTTATATACTGAGCCTCACACATTGGGCTAAGGGACGAGACAGTTATATATAGAGCCTCATACAGCAGGCTCATTAATGGGGCATACTTATTTACTGAGCCTCACACAGCGGGCTAAGGGACGGGGCAGACTTACGCACTTAGCCTCACACAGCAGGCTCATTGACTGGGCAGACGTATTTACTGAGCCTCACACAGAGGGCTGACGGACGGGACAGACTTAGATACTGAGCCTCACACAGAGGACTGAGAGGTGGGTCAGAATTATATACTGAGCTTCACACAGCTGGCTGCGGGACTGGGCAGACACAGAGGGCGGAAGGACGTGGCAGACTTATATACTGAGCCTCACACAGAGGGCTGAGGGATGGGGCAGACCTAGATACTGAGCCTCACACAGCGGGCTAAGGGACAGACAATGATGCTGAGCCTCACACAGCGGGCAGAGGGACGTGGCAGACCTATATACTGAACCCCACACAGCGGACTGAGGGACTGAGCAGACTTATATACTGAGCGTCACACAGGGCTGAGGAACGGGGCAGATGTATATACTGAACCTCAGTCAGAAGGCTGAGGGACGGGGCAGACTTATATACTGAGCCTCACACAGCGGACTAAGGGACAGGGCAGTCTTATATACTGAGCCTCACACAGCGGGCTTAGGGACGGGACAGACATATATACTGAGCCTCACTCAGCACCCTAAGGGACGGGACAGTATTATATACTAAGCCTCACACGGCAGGCTCATTCACGGGGCAGACTTATTTACTGAGCCTCACACAGCGGGCTAAGGGACGGGGTAGACTTATATACTGAGCCTAACACAGCCGGCTTAGGGGTGGGGCAAACTTATATACTGAGGATCATTGAGCAGGCTGAGGGACGGGACAGACTTACATACTTAGCCTCATACGGCAGGCTCATTGACGGGGCAGACTTATTTACTGAGCCTCACACAGAGGGCTGAGGGACGGGGCAAACCTATATACTGAGCCTCACTCAGCAGGCTGAGGTACGGGACACACTTATATACTAAGCCTCACACAGCAGGCTGAAGGATGGGGCAGATATATATACTGAGCCTCACACGGCGGGGGCGGAGGGACAGGCCAGACTTATATACTGAGCCTCACACAGAGGGTTGAGGGACGGGACAGACATTGATACTAAGCCTCACATAGCTGGCTAAGGGACGGAGCAGACATAGATACTGAGCATCACACTGCGGAATGAGAGACGAGGCAGACTTAAATACTGAGCCTCACACAGCGGAATGAGGGACGAGGTATATTTAAATACTGAGCCTCACACAGAGGGCTTACAGACGGGGGCAGACTTAGATACTGAGCTTCACACAGCTGGCAAAGGGACGGAGCAGACATAGAGACTGAACCTCATACAACATGCTGAGGGACGGGGCAGACTTATATTCTAAGTCTCACTCAGCAGGCTGAGGGAAGGGGCAGACTTATATACTGAGCCTCACACAGTAGGCTAAGGGATAGGGCAGACAAACATACTGACCCTCACACAGAGGGCTGAGGGACGGGGCAGACTTAAATACTGAGCCTCACACAGAGGGCGGATAGAAGGGGCAGACTTATATACTGAACCTCACACAGAGGGCTGAGGGACAGGTCAGACTTTTATACTGAGCCTCACACCGAGCGCTGGGGGACGGAGTAGTCGTTTATAATGAGCCTCAAACAGCTGGCTAAGGGACGGAGCAGACAGATACTGAGCCTCACACAGCGGACTGATGGACGGGGCAGACTTAGATACTGAACCTCACAGAGACGGCTGAGGGACGGGGCAGACTTAGGTACTGAGTATTCACAGAGAGGGATTAGGCACGGGGCAGACACATATACTGAGCCTTACACAGCTGCCTTCAGACGGGGCAGACTTATGTACTGAGCCTCAAACAGTAGCCTGAAGGGCGGGGCAGACAAACATACTGAGCCTCACACAACGATCTGAGGGATGGGGCAGACTTATATACTGAGCCTCACACAGAGGGCAGAGGGACGGGGCAGACTTATACACTGAACCTCACACAGAGGGTTGAGGGACTTGGCACACTTAGATACTGAGCCTCAGACAGCGGGATAAAGGACGGGGCAGACTTATATACTGAGCTTCACACAGAGGGCTGGAAGACGGGGCAGACTTACTGAGCCTCACACAGCGGGCTGAGGGTCGGGGCAGACATAGAGACAGCCTCACTCAACAGGCTGAGGGACAGGGCAGACTTATATGCTAAGTCTCACTCAGCAGGCTGAGGGACGGGGCAGAATTATATACTGAGCCTCACACAGTAGGTTGAGAGATGAGGCAGACAAACGTACTGAGCCTCACACCGAGAGCTGAGGGACGGGGCAGACTTATATACTGAGCCTTACACAGAGGTCGGATGGACGGGGCAGACTTTTATACTGAACCTCACACAGAGGGCTGAGGGACGGGGCAGACTTTTATACTGAACCTCACACAGAGGGCTGGGGGCCGACGCAAACGTTTATACTGAGCCTCACACAGCTGGCTAAGGGACGGAGCAGACATGCATACTAAGCCTCACACAGTGGACTGATGGACGGGGCAGACTTTTATGCTGAGCCTCACACAGCTGGCTAAGGGACGGAGCAGACATACACTCTGAGCCTCACACAACGGACTAATGGACGGGGCAGACTTAGATACTGAGCATCACAGAGAGGGCTGAGGGACAGGGCAGACATATATATTGAGACTTACACAGCGGGCTTCAGACGGGGCAGACCTATATACTGCGCCTCAAACAGTAGGCTGAGGGGCGGGGCAGACAAACATACTGAGCCTCACACAGCAGGCTGAGGGACGGGGCAGACTTATATGCTAAGTCTGACTCAACAGGCTGAGGGACGGGGCAGACGTATATACTGAACCTCACACAGTAGGCTGAGAGGTGGGGCAGACATACACACTGAGCCTTACAGAACGATATGAGGGACGGGGCAGACTTATATACAGAGCCTCACACGGAGGGCTGAAGGACGGGGCAGACATAGATACTGAGCCTCACACAGCAGGCTGAGGGACGGGGCAGACATAGAGACTGAGCCTCACACAACAGGCTGAGGGACGGGGAAGACTTATATGCTAAGTCTCACTCAGCAAGCTGTGTGACGGGGCAGACTTATATACTGAGCCTTGCACAGTAGGCTGAGGGGGCAGGGCAGACATGCATACTGAGCCTCACACAACGGTCTGAGGGACGGGACAGACTTATATCCTGAACCTCACACAGAGGGCGGAGGGACGGGGCAGACTTATATACTGAGCCTCACACTGAGGGCTGAGGGATGGGGCAGACATTTATATTGGGCCTCACCCACCTGGCTAAGGGACGGAGCAGATATAGATACTGAGCCTCACACAGCGGACTGAGGACGGGGCAGAGTTATATACCGAGCCTCACACAGAGGGCTGAGTGACGGAGCAGACTTAGATACAGAATCTCACAGAGAAGGCTAAGGGACGGGGCAGAATTATATACTGAGCCTCACACAGCGGGCTGAAGGACGGGGCAGACTTACATACTTAGCCTCACACAGAGGGCGGAGGGACGGGGCAGACTTATATACAGAACCTCTCACAGCGGGGTGATTGACGGGCAGATTAATATACTGATCCTCACAAAGAGGGCTGAGGGACGGGGCAGACATATATACATAGCCTCACACAGCGGGCTTCTGACGGGGCAGACTTATATACTGAATCTCATACAGAGGGCTGAGGCACGGAGCAGACTTATGTACTGAGCCTCACACAGAAGGCAGAGGGACGGGGCAGACTTTTATCCTGAACCTCACACAGAGGGCTGGGATGGGGCAGACATATACAGAGCCTCACACAAAGGGCTGAGGGACGGAGCAGACATAGATACTGAGCCTCACATAGCGGGATGAGGGACGAGGCAGATTCATATACTGAGCCTCAGACAGAGGGCTGAAGGACGGGGCAGACTTAGATACTGAGCCTCACACAGCGGGCTGAGTGACAGGGCAGACATAGAGACTGAGCCTCAAACAACAGGCTGAGGGACGGGGCATAATTATATACTGCGCCTCACATAGTGGGTTGAGGGACGGGGCAAACTTATATACTGAGCCTCACAGAGAGGGCTGAAGGACGGGGCAGACATAGATACTAAGCCTCACACAGCGGGCTGAGGGACGGGGCAGACATAGAGACTGAGCCTCACACAAGAGGCTGAGGGACGGGGCAGACGTATGTGCTAAGTCTCATTCAGCAGGCTTAGGGACGGGTCAGACTTATATACTGAGCTTCACTCAGTAGGCTAAGGGGAGGAGCAGACATACATACTGAGCCTCACACAACGGTCTGAGGGACGGGGCAGACTTATATACTGAGCCTCACACAGAGGGCGGAGGGATGGTCCAGACTTAGATACTGAGCTTCACACAGCGGGCTGAGGGTCGGGGCAGACATAGAGACTGAGCCTCACACACCTGGCTGAGGGACGGGGCAGACTTATGTGATTAGTCTCACTCAACAGGCTAAGGGACGGGGCAGACGAACATACTGAGCCTCACACAACGGTATGAGTGACGAGGCAGACTTATATACTGAGCCTCACACAGAGGGCAGAGGGACGGGGCAGATTTATATACTGAATCTCACACGGAGAGCTGAAAGACGGGGCAGACTTATATACTGAGCCACACACAGAGGGCTGAAGGACGGGGCAGACATTTATACTGAGCTTCACCCAGCTGGCTAAGGGACGGAGCAGACATAGATACTGAGCCTCACACAGCGGACTGAGGGACGGGGCAGAGTTATATACTGAGCCTCAGACAGAGGGCTAAGGGACGCAGCAGACTTAGATACTGAGGCTCACACAACAGGCTGAGAGACGGGGCAGAAATATATACGGAGCCTCACACAGAGGGCTGAGTGACGGGGTAGACATATATACTGAGCCTCACACAGCGGGCTTCGGACGGGGCAGACTTATATACTGAACCTCACAGAGAGGACTGAGGGACGGGGCAGACTTATATACTGAGCCTCACACAGAGGGCGAAGGGACGGTGCAGACTTTTATCCTGAACCTCACATTTAGTGCTGGGATGGGGCAGACATATACAGAGCCTCACACAAAGGGTTGAGGGACGGAGCAGACATAGATACTGAGCCTCACACAGCGGGATGAGGGACGAGGCAGACTTATATACTGATCCTCACAAAGAGGGCTGAAGGACGGGGCAGACTTATATACTGAACCTCACACAGCGGACTGAGGGACGGGGCAGACTTCACCATCATTATACAACAAAAACTATCTGTTTACCACATCATCAATATTGTCATCAAAGATCAGATTTCCCATATTCATATACGGCCCCATGATGGCTGATTGCCTTATCATGGTAGTGCACTACATCATGGGCGGCACCATGATGGCTGATTATCTTATTATGGTTTTGTACTACATCATGGGCGGCACCATGATGGCTGATTACCTTATCATGGTAGTGCACTACATCATGGGCTGCACCATGATGGCTGATTATCTTATTATGGTATTGTACTACATCATGGGCGGCACCATGATGGCTGATTATCTTATTATGATAGTGTACTACATCATGAACGGCACCATGATGCCTGATTACCTTATTATGGTATTGTACTACATCATGGGCGGAACCATGATGGCTGATTAACTTATCATGATAGTGTACTACATCATGAACGGCACTATGATGCCTGATTACCTTATTATGGTATTGTACTACATCGTGGGCGGCACCATGATGGCTGATTATCTTATTATGATAGTGGACTACATCATGTACGGCACCATTATGGCTGATTACCTTATTATGGTAGTGTACTACATCATGTACGCCATTATGATGGCTGATTACCTTATCATGGTATTGTACTACATCATGGGCGGCACCATTATGGCTGATTACCTTATTATGGTAGTGTACTACATCATGAACGGTACCATGATGGCTGATTATCTTATTATGGTAGTGTGTTTCATAATGTTCGGCACCATGATGGCTGATTACCTTATTATGGTAGTGTGTTTCATAATGTTCGGCACCATGATGGCTGATTACCTTATTATGGGATTGTACTAAATAATGTGCGGCGCTATTATGGCTGATTAGCTTATTATAGTAATGTAATACATCATATATGGCACCATGATGCCTGATTACCTTATGATGCTAGTGTACTGCATCATGTGCGGCACTATGATGGCTGATTCCCTTGTTATGGTAGTGTAGAACATCATTTGTGGCACCATGATGGTTGATCACCTTATCTTGGTAGTGTACTAAATCATGTATGGGACCATGATGGCTGATTACCTTAGTATAGTAGAGTAACTCACCATGTGCGACACTATGATGGCTGATTACCTTATTATATCATATACGGCACCATGATGGCTGTTTTTCTTACTACAGTAGTGTACTACATCATGTGCGGCACCATGATAGCTGATTACCTTATCATGGTAGTGTACTACATCTTTTGTGGCACCATGATGGCTGATTACCTTATTATACTAGTGTACTGCATCATGTCCGGCACGATGGTGGCTGATTACCTTATTATGTTACTGTGCTACATAATGTGCGGCACCTTGATGGCTGCTTGCCTTATCATGATATTGTACTACATCATATACTGCAATATGATGGATGATTACCGTATTATGGCAGTGTACCTCATCATGTGTGGCACCATGATGGCTGATTACCTTATTATGGTATTGTACTACATCATGTGCGGCACCATGATGGCTGATTACCTTATCATGGTAGTGTACTACATCATGTACGGCATATGATGGCTGATCACCTTATTATGGTAGTGTACTACATCATGTGCGGTATGATGATAGCTGATTATCTGATTAAGGTAGTGGATTGTATCATATGCAGCACCATGATGGCTTATTAAGTTATTATGGTAGTTTGCTACATATGCGGCACCATGATGGCTGATTACTTTTTCATGGTTGTGTACATCATGTGCGGCAACATGATGGCTGATTTCCTTATTATGGTAGTGTACTACATCATGAGTGGCACCATGATGGCTGATTGCCTATTATGGTAGTGTACTACATCATGTGTGGCACCATGATGGCTGATTACCTTACTATGGTAGTGTACTACATCATGTGCGGCACCATGATGGCTGATTATCTTATTGTGGTAGTGTGCTACATTAGTTTGCACCATGAGGGCTGATTACCTTATCATGGTAGTGTACTACATCATGTGCAGCACCAATATGGCTGATTATCTAATATGGTAGTGTACATCTTGTGTAGCACTATGATGGCTGATTTCCATATTATGGTAGTGTAATGCATCATGTACGACACCATGATGGCTGATTCCTTTATTATGATAGTGTACTACATCTTGTATGCACTGTAATGGCTGATTTTCTTATTATGGTAGTGTAATACATAATATGCAGTTCCATGATGGCTAATTCCCCTAGCATGGTAGTGTACTGTATCACTTATGGCACCATAATATCTGATTACCTTATCATGGTAGTCCACTACATCATGTGCTTATGTGCAGCACCATGATGGGTGATTTCCTTATCATGGTAGTGCACTACATCATGTGCGGTACCATGATGGATGATTACCTTAATATGGTAGTGTACATAATCATATATGGCACCATGATGGGTGATTACCTAAATATGGTAGTGTACTACATCGTGTGTGGCACTGTGATGGCTGATATCCTTATTATGGTAGTGAACTACATCATGTACGTCATGTGATGGCTGATTACCTTATTATGGTAGTGTTTACATCATATGCGGCACCATGATGGCTTCTTACCTTCTCATATTAGTGTACTACATCATGTGCGGCACCATGATGGCTTCTTACCTTCTCATATTAGAGTACTACATCATGTGCCGCTGCAAAATGGCTGATTACCGGAATTATCGTTGTGTCCTACATCATGTACGGCACAATGATGACTGATTAACCTATTATAGTAATGTACTACATCATGTACGGCACCATGATGACTGATTAACCTATTATAGTAATGTACTACATCATGTACGGCACCATGATGACTGATTAACCTATTATAGTAATGTACTACATCATGTACGGCACCATGATGACTGATTAACCTATTATAGT
>JAUUDZ010456673.1:0-12385 GCA_032361705.1 Panulirus versicolor | reverse complement strand
CCTGGTATTCAGCTATTGGTGATGACAGCATTGTATATAGCTATTGTTGATGACAGCCTGGTATATAGCTGATGGTGATGACAGCTTGGTATACGGCTGTTGGTGATGACAGCCTGGTACATAGCTGCTGGCGATGAGAGCCTGATATACAGTTGTTGGTGATGACAGCCTGTTATATAGTTCTTATTGATGACAGCCTGGTACAGAATTGTTCTTGGTTGTCACCTGGTATTCAGCTGTTGGTGATGATAGCTTGGTATGCAGATGCTAGTGATAACCGCCTGGTATACTGCTGTTGGTGAAGACATCCTGGTATACAGCTTTTGGTGATAACCGCCTGGTATACTGCTGTTGGTGAAGACATCCTGGTATACAGCTGTTGGTGATGGCAGCCTGGTATACAGCTGTTGGTGATGACGGCCTGGTATACAGCTGTTTGTGATTACAGCCTGGTATGCATCTGTTCTTAATGACAGCTTGGTATACAGCTCTTGGCGGTGGCAGCCTGGTATACAGCTGTAGGTGGTGACAGCCTGGTATACACCTGTTTGTGGTGACAGCCTGGTATACAGATGTTGGTCATGACAGCCTGGTATACAGCTGTTGGTAATGGCAGCCTGGTATACAGTTGTTGGTGATGACAGCCTGGTATACAGCTGTTGGTGATGACAGCCTGGAATACATCTGTTCTTAATGACAGCTTGGTATACAGCTGTTGTTGGCGACAGCCTGGTATACTGCTGTAGGTGGTGACAGCTTGATATACAGCTATTTGTGGTGACAGCCTGGTATACAGCTGTTTTTGGTGACAGCCTGGTATACAGGTGTTGGTGGTGACAGCCTGGTATCCATCTATTGGTGATGACAGCCTCATATAGGGCTGTTGGTTCTGACATTCTGAAATACAGGTGTTGGGGTGACAACCTTGTATACAGCTGTTGTTGATTAACCAGGTATACAGCTGTTGGTGATGATAACTTTGTATACAAATGTTGTTGGTGGCAGCATGGTATACAGTTGTTGGTGGTGACAGCCTGGTATACACCTGTTGGTGGTGACAGCTTGGTATACAGAAGTTGGAGGCGACATTTTGTATACAGCTGTCAGTGGAGACAACTTGGTATACATCTGCTGGCGATGATATCGTAGTATACAGCTGTTGGTGATGACAACCTGGTATAGAGCTGTTGGTGACGACAGCATGGTATACAGCTTTTGTGGATGACAGCCTGGTATACAGCTGTTGTTGATGGCAGCCTGGTATACAGCTGTTGTTGATGAAATCCTGGTAAACAGGTGTTGTTGATGACAGCCTGGTATAGAGCTGTTAGAGGTGACAGCCTGGTATACAGCTGTTTGTAGTGACATCCTGGTATACGGCTGTTGGCGGTGACAACCTGTTATACAACTGTTGGCTGTGACAGCCTGGTTTATAGTTGTTGCCGATAATAACCTGGTATATAGCTGTTCTTGATGACAGCCTGGTATGCAGCTGTTGATGATAACAGCTTGTTATACAGCTGTTATCGATGACAGCCTGGTAAACAGCTGTTGGTGGTGACAGCCTGGTATACAGCTGTTGGTGGTGACGTTCTTGTATACAGCTGTAGGCCTTGACAAAATGGTATACAGCTGTTTGTGATGACATCCTGGTATACACCTGTTTGTGATGATAGCCTGGTATACAGCTGCTGGGGATGACAGCGTGATATACAGCTGTTGTAGATAACAACCTGGTATAGAGCTCTTGGGGATGACAACCTAGTATTAAAATGTTCGTGATTACAGCCTTGTATACATATATTGTTGATGACAGCCCACTTTACAGCTGATGGTGATGACAGCTTGGTATACGGATGCTGGCAATGACAGCCTGGTATATATCTGTTGGTGATGACAGCCTGGTATACAGTTGTTGGTAATAACAGCCTGTTATACAGGTCTTAGTGATGACAGCCTGGTATACAGCTGTTCTTGATGACATCCTGTTATTCAGCTGGTGGTGATGAAGACAGCCTGGTATACATTTGGTGGTGATGGCAGCCTGGTATACAGCTGTTAGTGATAACAGCCTCGTATAGAGCTGTTTTGGATGACAGCCTGGTATACATCTGTTCTTAATGACTGCTTGGTATACAGGTGTTGGTGGTGAAATCCTGGTATACACCTGTAGGTGGTGACAGCCTGGTATACACCTGTTTGTTGTGACAGCCTGGTATACAGGTGTTGGTGGTGACAGCTTGGTATACAGATGTTGGTCAGGACAACCTGGTATACAGCTGTTGGTGATGACAGCCTGGAATGCATATGCTCTTAATGACAGCTTGGTATACAGCTGTTGGGGGTGACCGCCTGGTATAATGCTGTAGGTGGTGACAGCCTGGTATACAGCTATTTGTGGTGACTGCCTGGTACACAGGTGTTAGTGGTGACAACCCGGTATACAGCTGTTGGTGATGACAACCTCGTATACAGCTGTTGGTGATGACAGCCTTGTATACATCTGTTCTTAATGACAGCCTGGTATACAGCTGTCGGTGGTGACAGCCTGGTATACAGCTGCAGGTGGTGATAGTCCGGTATACATCTGTTTTTTGGTGACAGCCTGACATACAGGTGTTGGTTGTGAAAGCCTGGTATACAGCTGTTGGTAGTGACAGCCTGGTATGCATCTGTTGGTAATGACAGCCTGATATAGGGCTGTTGTTGCTGACATCCTGGTATAAAGGTGTTGGGGTGAAAACCTGCTAAACAGCTGTTGGTGATTAACCAGGAATACAGCTGTTGGTGATGATAGCCTGGCATACAACTGTTGGTGATGACAGCCTGGTATACAGCTCTGGGGATGACCGTCTGGAATACAGCTGTTCTGGATGAAAGCCTGGTAGAGAGCTTTTGGTGATGACCGCCCGGTATACAGCTGTTGTTGATGACAGCCTGCTATACATCTTTTGTTGATGACATCCTGGTATTCAGCTTTTGGTGTGAGAGCCTGGAATACAGCTGCTGGTGATGACTGCCTGATATACATCATTTGGTGATGAGAGCCTGGCATACAGCTGTTGGTGATGACAGCCTGGTATAAACCTGTTGGTGATTACAGCCTGGTATGCATCTGTTCTTAATGACTTTCTGGTATACAGCTGTTGGTGGTGACATTCTCGTATGCAGATGTAGGTGGTGACACCCTGATATACAGCTGTTTCTGGTGACAGCCTGGTATACAGATGTTGGTGGTGACAGCGTGATATACAGCATTTGTTGGAGACAGCCAAGTATACACCTGTTGGTGATGACAGTCTGGTATACAGCTGTTAATGGAGATATCCTGGTATACAGGTGTTGGTTATTACAACCTGGTATCCAGCTGCTGGTGATTAACCATTTATACAGCTGTTGGTTATGATAGTCTGGTATACACCTGTTGGTGATGACAGCCTGGTATACAGCTGCTCAGGATGAGAGTCTGTTATACACCTGCTCTGGATGAGAGCCTTGTAGAGAGCTGTTGGTGACGACAGTCTGGTATACACCTTTTGTCGATGACAACCTGCTATACAGCTGTTGTTGATGAGCGCCTGGTATACAGCTGTTGGTGATGAGAGCCTGAAATACAGCTGTTGGTGATGACAGTCTAGTATACAGCTTTTGGTGCCGACAGCCTGGTATACAGCTGTTGGTGATGACAGCCTGGTATACAGCTGTTGGTGATGATAGCCTGGTATACATCTTGTTCTTGATGACAGCCTGGTATTCTGCTGCTGGTGATGACAGCCTGGTATACAGCTGTTGGTGATGACAGCATGGTATACAGCTGTTGGTGATGACAGCCTGGTATAAAGCTGTTGGTGGTGACAGGCTGTTATACAGCTGTTGTTGATCACAGCCTAGTATCCAGCAGTTTGTGATGACAGTTTGGTATACAGCTGCTGGTGATGACAGCATGGTATACAGCTGTTGGTGGTGACAGCCTGGTATAGAGCTGTTGGTGATAAAAGCCTGGTATACAGCTGTTCTTGATTACAACTTGTTATATATCTGTTCTTAATGACAGCCTGATATACAGCTGTTGGTGGTGACAACCTGGTATACAGCTGTTTGTGGTGACAGCTTGATATACAGCGGTTGGTGATGGCAGCCTGGTATACAGCTATTGGTGATGACAGCCTGGTATACAGCTGTTGGTGATGACAGCCTGGTATCAAGCTGTTTGTGGTGATAGCTTGATATGCAGGTGTTAGTGGTGACATCATGGTATACAGCTGTTGGTGGTGACAGCCTGGTATACACCTGTTGGTGATGAGCGCCTGATATTGGGCTGTTGGTGGTGACATCCTTGTATACAGGTGTTGGGGTGACAACCTCGTATACAGCTGTCGGTGATTACCCAGGTATACATCTCTTGGCGATGATAGCCTGGTAGACAGCTGTTGGTGGTGGCAGCATAGTATACAGCTGTTGGTGGTGACAGCCTGGTATACACCCGTTGGTGGAAAGTGCCTGGTATACAGCTGTCGGCGGTGACATCCTTGTGTACAATTTTGGTGGAGACAAGTTGGTATACAGCTGGTGTCGTTGACATCGTGGTTTACAGCTGCTGGGGATGACAACCTGGTAGAGAGCTGTTGGTGATAGCCTGATATACAGTTTTTGTGGATGACAGCCTTGTATAAAGCTCTTGCTGAAGACAGCCTGGTATACAGCTGTTCTTGATAACAGCCTGGTATACAGTTGTTGTTGATGACACCCTGGTATACAGCTGTTGTTTGTGACAGCCCGGTATGCAGCTGTTGGTAGTAACATCTTCGTATACTGCTGTTGGCGGTGACAACCTGGTATACAGCTGTTGGTGATGACAGCGTTGTATACAGCTGTTGGTGATGATAACCTGGTATAGAGCTGTTCATGATGACAGCCTGGTATATGGATGCTGGGGATGAAAGCTTGGTATAAATATTTTTCGGATGACAGCCTGGTATATACCTGTTGGTGATGACAGCCTGGTATACAATTATTTTTGATGCCAGCCTGGTATGCAGCTGTTGGTGATGACAGCTTGTTATAAAGCTGTTGTAGATGACAGCCTGATATAAATCTGTTGGTGGTGACAGCCTGGTATACAGCTGTTGGTGGTGACATCATGGTTTACAGCTGTTGGCCCTGACAACATGGTAGACAGCTGTTGGTAATGACATCCTGGTATACACCTGTTAGTGATGATAGCCTGGTATACAGGTGTTGGAGATGAATGCCTGGTATACAGCTGCCGGGATGACAGCGTGGTATACAGCTGTTGTGGATGACAGCCTGGTATAGAGCTCTCGGTGATGAGAACCTGGTATTCAGCTGTTGGTGATGACAGTCTTTTATACAGCTACTGTTGATCACAGCCTGATATACAGCTGATGGTGATGACAGCTTTGTGTACGGCTGTTGGTGATGACAGCTTGGTATATAGCTGTTGGTGATGATATCCTGGTTTACAGTTGTTGGTGATGACAGCCTGTTATACAGCTCTTAGTGATAGTAGCCTGGTATACTGCTTTTCTTGATGACAGCCTGGTATTCAGCTGTTAGTGATGATAGCCAGGTATACACATGCAGTTGATGACAGCTTGGTATACAGCTGTTGGTGATGACAGCCTGGTATACAGCTGTTGGTGATGGCAGCCTGGTATACGGCTGTTAGCCATGAGAGCCTAGTATACACTGTTGGTGATGACAACCTGGTATATATCTGTTATTAATGACAGCTTGGTATACAGCTGTTTGTGGTGAAGGCCTGGTATACATCTGTTCTTTATGACACTCTGGTATACAGCTGGTGGGGATGACAGCCTGGTATACAGCTGTTTTTGACGACAGCCTTGTATATACTTGTTGGTGATGACAGCCTGATACACAGCTGCTGGAGATGATAGTCTGGTATACAGCTGTTGTGGATGAGAGCCTAGTAGAGAGCTGTTGGTGATGACAGCCTGGTATATAGCTGTTGTTGATGACAGTCTGCTATACAGCTTTTGTTGATGACAGCCTGGTATACAGCTGTTGCTGGTGAGAGCCTGGAATACGGCTGTTGGAGATAATAGCCTGCTATACAGCTTTTGGTAATGACAGCCTGGTATACAGCTGTTGGTGATGACAGCCTTGTATACAGCTATTTGTGATGAGAACTTGGTGCACAGATGTTGGTGATGACAGCCTGGTATATAGCTGTTTTGATGACAGCCTGCTATACAGCTTAAGTTGATGACAGCCTGGTATACAGCTGTAGGTGAGAGACTGGAATATGGCTGTTGGAGATGACTTCCTGCTATACAGCTTTTGGTAACGACTGCCTTGTATACAGCTGTTGGTGATGACAGCCTGGTATACAGATGTTGATGGTGACATCCAGTTATACAGCTGTTGTTGATGACAGCCCGGTATGCAGTTATTGGTGGTGACAGCTTGTTATACAGCTGTTGTTCATGACAGCCTGGTATATAGTTGTAGTTGGTGACAGCCTGGTATACAGCTGTTGGTGGTGACATCCTGGCATACAGCTATTGTTGATGACAGCCTGGTATACAGCTGTTGTGGATGACAGCCTAGTATACAGCTGTTGGTGATGACATCCTGGTATACAGCTGTTGTTGACGACATGTTGGTATACAGCTGTTGTCATTAAAACTTGGTATACAGCTGTTGGTGGTGACAGCCTGGTATACAACTGTTGATGAAGACTGCCTGGTATACAGCTGTTATTCATGTCAGCCTGGTATTCAGCTGTTGGTGATGACAGCTTTGTATACAGTTGTTGGTGATGGCAGACTGATATACAGCTGTGCGTGATGACAGCCTGGTACACAGCTGTTGGTAGTGACAGCCTGGTATACAGTTCTTGCGGATGACAGTCTTGTATATGGCTGTTGTTGATGAAAGCCTGGTATACAGCTGATGGTGATGACTGCTTGATATACGGCTGTTGGTGATGACAGCCTAGTGTACACTGTTGGTGATGTCAGCCTTGAATACAGTTGTTGGTGATGACAGCCTGGTATACGGCTGTTGGTGATTGACAGCCTGGTATACAGCTGTCCTTGATGACAGCATGGTAATCAGGTCTTGGTTATAACGGCCTTTTATACAGCTGTTGGTGACGAGAGCCTAGTATAAAGCTGTTTTTGATGACAGCCGGGCATACAGCTGTTGGTAGTGACAGCCTAGTATACAGCTGTTGATGGTGACAACCTGTTATACAGCTGTTGTTGATGACAACTTGGTAGTCAGCTGTTGGTGATGACAACCTGGTATACATCCGTTTGTGATGACAGCCTGGTATAACGCTGTTAGTGCTGACAGCCTGGTATACAGCTGTTGGTGGTGACAACCTGTTATACATCTGTTATTGATGACAACCTGGTAGTCAGCTGTTGGTGATGGCAACCTGGTATATAGCCGTTGGTGATGACACCCTGTTATACAGCTGTTGGTGGTGGCAGCCTGGTATACAGTTGTTGGTGGTGACATCCTGGTATACATTTGTTGGTGGTGACAACTTGGTATACATATCCTGGCGATTACATCCTGGTATACAGTTGTTGGTGATGACAGCCTAGTATGGAGCTGTTGATGATGACAACCTGCTATAAAGTTATTAGTGATAAAAACCTGGTATACATCAGCTGGGGATGACAGCCTGGTATACAGATGTTGTGGTTGACAGCCTGGTATACAGATGTGGATGACAGCCTGGTATACAGCTGTTGGAGTTGTTACCCTTGTATACAGTTGTTTTTGATGACAGCCTAGTATACAGCTGTAGTTGATGACAGCCTGGTATACAGCTGTTGGTGATGACAGCTTGGTATACGGGTGTTGGTGATGACAGCCTGGTATACAGCTGTTGGTGGTGACAGCCTTTTATACAGCTGTTGTTGATGACAACCTGGTAGTCAGCTGTTGTTGATAACAATCTGGTAGTCAGCTGTTGGCGATGACAACCTGGCATACTGCCGTTGGTGATGAAAGCCTGGTATACAGCTGTTGGTGGTGACAGCCTGGTATACAGCTGTTATTGATGATAGTGATTATTGCCTGGTATACAGCTGTTGGTGGTGGCAGCTTCGTATACAGCTGTTGGTGGTTACATCCTGGTATAGATCTGTTGGTGGTGACAACTTGGTATACAGCTCCTGGCGATGACATCCTGGTATAGAGTTGTTGGTGATGATAGCCTGGTATAGAACTGTTAGTGATGACA
This sequence comes from Panulirus versicolor, assembly GCA_032361705.1. Lineage (NCBI taxonomy): Eukaryota > Metazoa > Arthropoda > Malacostraca > Decapoda > Palinuridae > Panulirus > Panulirus versicolor. The sequence goes on along the minus strand of JAUUDZ010456673.1, from coordinate 4,140 downwards.
GCTTGCTATAAAGTTGTTGGTGATGATAGCCTGGTATACAGATGTTGGTGATGACAGGCTGTTATACATCTGCTGGGGATGACAGCCTGGTACAGAGATGTTGTGGATGACTGCCTGGTATACAGCTGTTGGTGATGACACTCTTGTATAAAGCTGTTGTTGATGACAGCTTGGTATACAGCTGTACCTGATGACAGCGTGGTATACAGCTGTTGGTGACGAGAGCTTGGTATATGGCTGTTGGTGATGACAGCCAGGTATACAGCTGTTGGTGATGACAGCCTGGTATATAGTTGTTGGTGATGACAGTCTGATATACTGCTCTTGGTGATGACAGCTTTGTATACAGTTGTTGTTGAAGACAGCCTGAAATGCTGATGTTGGTGATGACATCCTGATATACATCTTGTTCTTTATGGCAGCCTGGTATTCAGCTGTTGGTGATGACAGACTGGTATACAGCTATTGGTGATAACAGCCTGGTATGCAGCTGTTGGTTTTGACAGCATGGTATACAGCTGTTGGTGTTGACAGCCTTGTATACAGCTATTGGTGGACTCAGCCTTGAATTCAGCTGTTGGTGGTGACAGCTTGCAATACAGCTGTTGTTGATGAGAGCCTGATATAAAGCTGTTGGTAGTGAGAGCCTGGTATACAGCTGTTGGTGGTGATATCTTTGTATACAGCTGTTGGCGGTGACATCTTTGTATACAGCTGTTGGCGGTGACAACCTGGTATACTGCTGTTGGTGAAGATTTCCTGGTATGAAGCTGTTTGTGTTGATAGCCTGGTATACAGCTGTTGGAGATGACAGCCTGATATACAGCTTCTGGGGATGACAGCCTGCTATAAAACTGTTGTGGATGACAGCCTGGTATACAGCTGTTGGTGATGATACCCTGGTATACAGCTGTTGTTGATGACTGTATGTTATACAGCTGTTGTTGATGATAGTCTGGTATACAGCTGTTTGTGATGACAGCCTGGTATACAGTTGGTGATGACAGCCTGATATAGAGCTGTTGGTGATTACTGCCTTTTATATATCTTGTTCTTGATAACAGCCTTGTATACAGCTGTTGGTGATAACAGCATTGTATACAGCTGCTGGTGTTGACAGCCTGGTATGCAGCTGTTGTTGATGACAACCTGGTATACAGCTGTCGGTGATGACTGCCTGGAATACAGCTGTTGATCATTACACCCTGTAATATAACTGCTGTTGATGACAGCCTGATATTCAGCTGTTGGTGATGACAGCCTGGTATACAGCTGTTAGTGATGACAGCGTGGTATACAACTGTTGGTGGTGTGAGCCTGGTATACAGCTATTGGTGATGAGAAGCTGATATACAGCTGTTGGTGATGACTGCCTGCTATACAGCTGCTAGTGATGACAGTCTGTTATACATTTGCTGGGCATGACAGCCTGGTATACAGCTGTTGTTGATGACAGCCTGATATACAGCTGTTGGTGATGACAGCCTGGTATACAGCTGTTGGTGATGAAAGCGTGGTATACAGCTGTTATTGATGACACCCTGGTAGTCAGCTGTTGGTGATGACAGCCTTGTTTACAGTTGTTGGTGATGAGAGCCTGATATACAGCTGTTGGTGATGACAGTCTGGTATACAGCTGTTGATGGTGACAGCCTTGTATATAGCTGTTGTTGATGACAGCTTGTTATACAGGTGTTGTTGATGACAGCCTGATATTCAGCTGTTATTGATGATAGTCTGGTATACAGCTGTTGTGGATGACAGCCTGGTAAACAGCTGTTGGTGATGACATCCTGGTATGCAGCTGTTGTTGAAGATATTGTGGTACACAGGTGTTGTTGATGACAGCTTGATATACAGCTGTTGGTGGTGACAGCCGGGTGCATGAAAGCCTCGTATACAGCTGTTATTGATGGCAGCCTGGTAAACAGCTGTTGGTGATGACAGCCTTGTATACAGTTGTTGGTGATGACAGCCTGGTATACAGCTGTTGGTTGTGACAGCCTGTTATACAGCTGTTGGTGGTGACATCCTGGTATACATCTGTTGGTGGTGACAACTTGGTATACATCTCCTAGCGATGATATCCTGATATACAGCTGTTGGTGATGACAGCCTGGTATAGAGCTGTTGGTGATGACAGCCTGCTTTAAATTTGTTGGTGATGATAGCGTGGTATACATCTGCCGGGGATGACAGCCTGGTATATAGATGTTGTGGATGACAGCCTGGTATACAGCTGTTGGCGATGATACCCTTGTATACAGCTGTTGTTGATGACACCCTGGTGTACAGATGTAGTTGATGACAGCATGGTATACAGCTGTTGGTGATGACAGCTTGGTATATGGGTGTTGGTGACGACAGCCTAGTATACAGCTGTTGGTGAGGACAGCCTGGGAAACAGCTCTCGGTGATGACAGCCTCGTATACATTTGTTCTTGATGACAGCAAGGTATTCAGCTCTTGTTTATGACAGCCTGGTATACAGCTGTTGGTGGTGACAACCTGTTATACAGCTGTTGTTGATGACAACTTGGTATTCAGCTGTTGGTGATGACAACCTGGTATACAGCCTTTGGTGATGACAAACTGGTATACAGCTGTTGGAGGTGACAGTCTAGTATACAGTTGTTCGTTATGACAGCCTGGTATACAGCTGTTGGCGGTGGCAGCTTGGTATACAGCTGTTGGTAGTGACATCCTGGTATACAGCTGTTGATGGTGGCAGCTTGGTATACAGCTGTTGGTGGTGACATCCTGGTATACTGTTGCTGGTGATGACAGCTTGGTATACAGCTGTTGGTGGTGACAGCCTGGTATACAGCTGTTGCTTATGACAGCCTGTTATACAGCTGTTGCTTATGACAGCGTGGTATACAGCTGTTGGTGTTGACAGTCTGGTATACAGCTGTTGGTGATGACAGGCTGGTGTAGAGCTGTTGGTCGTGACAACCTGTTATACAGCTGTTGTTAATGACAACCTGGTATTCAGCTGTTGGTGATGACAACCTGGTATACAGCCTTTGGTGATGACAAACTGGTATACAGCTGTTGGTGGTGACAGCCTGGTATACAGCTGTTGGTTATGGCAGCCTGGTATACAGCTGTTGGTGGTGGCAGCTTGGTATACAGCTGTTGGTGGTGACATCCTGGTATACAGCCGTTGGTGGTGATAGCCTGGTATACAGCTGTAGTTGATGACAGCCTGGTATACAATTGTTGGTGATGACAGCCTGATATAGAGCTGTTAGTGATGACAGCCTGCTATAAAGTGTTTGGTGATGATAGCCTGGTATACAGTTGTTGGTGATAACAGCCGGTTATACATCTGCTGGTGTTGACAGCCTGGTATACAGATATTATGGATGACTGCTTGGTATACAGCTGTTGGTGATGATATCCTTGTATACAGCTGATGATGACAGCCTGGTATATAGCTGTCGTTGATGAGAGCTTGGTATACAGCTGTTGGTTATGATAGCTTGGTATACGGCTGTAGGTGATGAGAGCATGATATACAGCTGTTAGTGATGACAGCGTAGTATACGTAGCTGGTAATGACAGCATAGTATACTGATCTTGGTGATGACAGCCTTGTATACAGTTGTTGGTGACGATTGCCTGAAATACTGATATTGGTGATGACATCCTGGTATACATCTTGTTCTTTTTGGCAGGCTGATATTCAGCTGTTGGTGATGACATCCTGGTATATAGATGTTTGTGAAAACAGCTTGTCATACAGCTGTTGTTCATGACAGTTTGGTATTCAGCTGTTATTTATGATAGTCTAGTATACAGCTGTTGGTGATGACAGCCTGTTATACAGCTGTTGGTTGTGGCAACCTGGTATACAGCTGTTGGTGGTGACATCCTGATATACATCTGTAGGTAGTGACAACTTGGCTTACATCTGGCGATGACATCTTGGTATACAGTTGTTGGGGATGACAGCCTGTTATAGAGCTGTGTGTAATGATAGCCTGGTATACATCTGCCGGGGATGACGGCCTGGTGTACAGATGTTGGGGATGACAGCATGGTATACAGCTGTTGGTGATGATACCCTTGTATACAGCTGTTGTTGATGACAGCCTGGTATACAGCTGTAGTTGATGACATCCTGGTATACAGCAG